>JAJOZX010009215.1:72500-164309 GCA_023014485.1 Bathynomus jamesi | reverse complement strand
AATAATACATTATCATAACGTAACGATGATAATGTCGTACAATACTTCCTAAAAATCCTTTCACAACGAACAAACAAAGAAGATAAGAAATAAGTCATCCATTAAACATGATAATCCATTCGTATAATTTGGAGTATATTTTATATTCGTTAATAAAATAATAAAATTGTGTCTAAAATATAACAAACAATAAAATATATTACATTCGTAATATAATTATAAAATATTACTTTAAAATTAATAAAATTTCAGTTCTATTACGGCTGTACAGAGAGTCTATCTACTATTAGTTTTGATATAATTAATTTTAGCAATTTTCATACCTACTCAGTAAAGATGATTAAACTGAACAAAATTAGCGTATCGCCAACCAACTTTCGTCTAACGTTAGCGAAAGTTGCCTACGCATAATTCGTAACTTTACGGCCTATTTATAAACGAATATTCACTTTCAGCGTCTCTCTCTCAATTACAAATTAGTTTCAAACAAATATAATAATTTCAGGATAAGTGAAGCCTACAACTTAAAACAGAGACCCAAAAGAGACCCAGTGTGTAAGACAGAGAAACGACAACGCAGCCGAAGTTTTCGATTGGGTAATGCGGGGGGGGGGGGGTCGAACCGGTGGTGCATGCACTCCTTAGGGGTGCACGGAGTATCTCCAAGGGGCATACGAGAGGTCTTTAGGATATGCTTTTATTTTACATCTTGCTTTTGCGATGTTGTCCTATCCGAAAAGGAAAAATTACTCCGATAAATATTCAAATACGGAGGTGGGGTTGCACGGGCCGAAATGAATTTCGTCAGGGGCTGTACGAGCCAAAAAATGTTAGACAACGTGGGGCTCATGTATTATGGGAAAAGCAAAGGCTCCTGGAATCTGAAATAATGCATAAATTGTAATGAGAAAAAATTAAAAATAGAGCCATGAATTTAAAATTCATCCGAAAATGGCTACAGGTAACAATGGGATCTAATAGCTGGAATATAAAGTATGAATATGCATGATTTTGCATGAAGCAAAAATTGTATATTTCCTCGGGCCAAGAAATATGCGCCAGGTTATATTAACTTTTATCCTGTCGGAACCTAGTGATCAGCGCCATTACCTTCCACTCAAGAGGGGCTGGGTTCGAATCGTAGTGAGGTTATTTTCTCTCTCTCTCTCTCTCTCTCTCTCGTATATACACACACACACGACTTCAGAATGTGATTTGATATTAATTAATGCATATTCCAGCCCAATTTTGTTTGCTTTTCCAATTAAGTTTCGAGGACACACTTACTTGAAAGATGTGTTTATTTCTCTTGTTTGCAGAACGTCCACTCAATCACGCAACGTTTGTATCTAGCTTCCAAATAATAACCGAAAACTCAGTGATATATATATATATATATATATATATATATATATATAGTGGTGTAGTGCTAAATAAAGAAGTGAGGGAACGCATTTTGAAAGTGTTACTCAGATGCGGGGGGGGACAATGGCGAGCGCGGCGAGCCCATACAGCTGGGGGTCCGGGGGCACTGTAAGCCCCCCGGGAAATCTTTTGAAATCTGACCAATTTCAGGGATATTTTGAGGTCATATGCACTGGATATTAGGATATATTCCAAGGTTGAAGATGCAGTATTTCCAGTGTCATTAGATATACGACATCCAGTACGATCAATAAAAATAGCTAACAACTGGAATGATTAACTAAAAAAAAGTTAACAACTGGTACGCCGTGGTGTCTGTTTCACCAGATCTTTATAGGCTAGCATTGCCTCAGTCGAAGCTAAAAGAAATGAAGCAGTTAATGATTCTTTCTCATATTTCTTCTAGGGGTGGGAATTAAAATTTCATGACGTTAGAGATTTGTAAGTTCGGATTTATTTGAAATAGTGAGGGAACGCCGTTCCGTCTACCAAAAAAAGTAAGGGAACGCCGTCCCACGCGTTCCCACAGCACTACACCACTGTGTATATATATAAGGACTGAGAGCGGTTAACCAGTTAAAAGTTTCCAACTGGTTAATTTCGGTTAAAATCAGTTATTTCAATAAATTCGTATAAAATGCACAAATCGTCGCAATTCTCGTACAATAATTATTATTTACTAGTTCCACTTTCGGCGCGCAGATGTCGTTGTGGGCTCTTTGTCGAAAATTTGGCAACGGTGCTGCTTTGCCATTAGCCTCACGCCAACCCTGATGAAACCTATTAGCATTCATATGGTGGCCTCATTCCTAGACCCTAGATTCAAAAACTTCCATTCGTGAATGGAGTACGTTCGAGAAGTCGTCAAATCTACCGTAAGAGCGGAAGCTGAGAAAATAAAGCACGATGATTTTCCTGATGCAGAATCAAATACAGAAGAATTCGCGCAAAAACCTGGGCAAAAATCCTTTCTAGCTGAACTTCTGCACGACCAAGTCGGAATGCCGGATGAGCCGCCGCTAGATGTGGACAGAGAAATGCTAAAATATTCACAGGAAAAAGGTTGTCGAGTTGACGAGAGCCCATTAAAATGGTAAGAGTCAAGACGGAATGATTACCCAGCATTGAGCCGCCTCGCGAGGCGATATTTGGCTGTTCAAGCTACATTAGCATCGTCTGAACGATTATTTTCGGCTTTTAGACTCGTATTTGAGTGTCGAAGCGTGTCGCTTAAGAAAGAAACAGCGAGCGCCATCATATTTTTACACGAGAACGGGCAGTAGTTAAGTTTATATCGATGCCTATTCTCGCATCTTCAAGTCGCAGACACGGGCGTAATTCTCGATTTAATTGCATTTAAATGCCAATTACTTGTAATAGGAAGTAAATTTAGTGTGCGAAGAGCTTATAAATAATTATGCAAAAAAGTATATTGATTGTTGATACGCATGCACTGCATGCAACTCATTCATGGACAGCACGCCACTGATTTTTATATATATATATATATATATATATATATATATATATAATATATATATATACCGTATACAAATTAACCGATTTTAACCGGCATCCTGTTAAACGGTTAAATAAAATTTTTAACCGCTCCTAGCCCTGATATATATATATATATATATATATATATATATATATATATATATATATATATATATATATATATATACCTCGGTGGTGTAGTGGTAAGGGTAGCTGACTACGAATCCATCGGCCCCGGGAACGAGACCCGGTGCGCAGCAAAACCCAGCTGTTCATCCATCCACACCAAAAAAAATCGTTGGTAGATAAATGGGTACCCTAGGTAGCCTCGTGGTTAAGACGCTGGGCTGCTAGCGGGGCGTGGTTCGGATTCCACGTTAAACTGTAGGTCTAAGGTGGAGTGACAAGCTTGACCTTCGTCAGAAAAACCAATTCGGGCAGAAGCCAAAACAAGGTTAACCAAGATATATATCAGTGAATTATCAATTAATTATTAATTCAAAGCCACACACTAACCCTGAGTTAGTGAGTGAACATTTCGCAAAAAAGAGAAATAAACACACCTTTCAAATAAGTGTCTCCTCGAAATGTATAATTCCAGAAGCAAACAAAATAGGGATGAAATACGCATCACTTAATATTAAGTCATATCGTGAAGTCCTAATTTTTCCACTTAACCCAAAGCAAAAACAAAATAGAAGGGAACAAATAAACATCAAAGTACGCAAAGTCATTAAAAAAAAATGAGTAATTGAGAGAGAGAGAAAGTCCTCTAGCGGCTGAACTCCGAAAACAAGAGTGGTTTATCGTTTTTACTCCTTCCCGCAATATATATATATATATATATATATATATATATTGCAACGTCAAATACTAAAAGGTCTTCTGAACCACTGGTACAAAAAGGTGTCAGCAAGGTCACTCCCACCAGCAGCATGCTAAAGAGAGAAAATTCTGGGCCTTATCTTGCGGGAAAGAAGAGTAATGCGCGTATGCCCAAATTTCTAAAACGGTTTCAGAAAAATCACAAAGATCAAGAGACACACGAAAACAGCTCGTGGGCCTGCCAATAAATCCAATGTAATTGGGGCACTGGTACACAGTGAACCCGCCTCAGCCTGAGGTGGGAGAGAAAGAGAAAGACATGGCAAATCAGAACGAATTCTCTGCAGGCTGCAAACTGGCGCAAATGTAAGAGGAATTTCATGGTAAAAATTGTGGAATCTTGACCAATTCAACTTCAGATTTGCGTAATAGGCCCTATCCGGAAGAAGGTACTGTACTAGTAATTTGACTGAACAGTTAAGTTCTGTGAAATACATAAATAAGAAATGTATAACCCAGGTTATACATTGACTCTAGGTGTACGTAAGACACCGCAATAAGCGAAAACCGATAATGCTCCCATTGTGTGTGTGGGACCATTGGCGAAAACTGAGTTACCGCAGTAGTAATGACCTAATTAAATTTACAAATCGACAAAATGAATAATTAAAAGAAAAAATAAGAATTGTGAATATATTTCCATTTTGTGTATGTGACATCAAACTACAGTATAATTCCTAAGCCTCTTATTTATTAGTCTATCAGGAGACTGAAACTTGCTGTTCGTTCATAAAGCTTCAAAGTGTGTATATGAATCAACGATAAGATCTTACCTCGTAATAAAAGGAATTACTTTAGATTGCAAACTAGAAATGAAAACAGTTAATGAATTGTTTATTCAGCATCAAATATGAACATATCAAACGCTGAAAGATCTTATTTTAAATGACTAGTCTCAATCTAGGTTGACTAATTTGAATAAAAATTTCATTTTGTCATTGCAATCAATGTCAACTGAAATCATTCCGACATTACAAACATAACTATTGTAATGTTTTATTCAATGTATTTATTCATTATATAAATTCAATTTCTTCGCAGATGTGTATCACTAATATGTGGGTAGTATTGGGTGCTACATCAGCTCTAAGGGGTCATCACATTTCTACCAATTTAGAAAAACTTAAGTCGCGCGCGCGCGCACACACACATAATAATATAATATATATATACACCGGGTGGGCCAAAACACTATTACCTAACTTTTGAAAAAATATTATAGCTCACCCTCTATATTGATCTTACTGCTGAAGCTGTATATTTTACCCATACTTTTACTCTTTCAAACACTGGCTTTGAATCTAGATTCAATGCCCCAGGAGTAGAGGTACAGGCTCACAACTGGAGGGAGGTATCAGAATATGGTGTTCAATTGAAAGGCGGTCGAAGTCAGCAACTGATACTTTCAGATAACAGTCAGTTTCTCCATAAATAATTAATTTTCCTAATTTTTACACAAAATAATTCATTTATTTCCTTTTTCATTTCAGACCATCATTCTGCTATAGTTGGTGAACAAGTTATAACATAATGAAATGCTCTTTGGAAGATGAAGCATTGATACGATGGACGATACCTGGACTTCAATATCTCAAAGAAAATCGACATCACAGGGTCGACCAAACGAAAAGAAAGCAGTGGAAGGCCAAAAACATCACGTACTGAGGAAAATATTGACACGGTTTCATCCATGATATGCAGTCAAGAAGAACGGCCCAACACCCACAAATCTGTTAGAGAAATTTCAAAAACTACTGGTATTTCTCGCTCTAGTGTTCGTCGTATAGGAGATGATGATCTGGGTCTAAAATGTTTTAAAAGAGCCGAAGTTCATAAACTCTCTGCATCAAATAAGCAAGCAAGAGTTCAAAAATGTCATGCTCTGTTAGATCGATTCCCAGACAGAGAATTGTCGAAAATATGGTTCAGCGACGAGAAGACCTTTACGGTTGCTTCAACAATAAACACACAAAATGACCGACTTTATGGAAGACAGGACAAAAATCTATCAGTCTAGATCGACTTTGCAGGGAACGTCCGCATTTTTTTCAAAAAAGTCATGGTTTCCATCTTTATTTCAAAGTTAGGGAAGTCAGAGATAATTTTTGTTGATCAAAATGTCAAAATCACTGCTGCTTATTACCAAGAAAAAATCCTTGATGCGGTAGATCAATGGCGAGCAAGGTTGTAAGCGTGCATTGATAATGGAGGAGGGCACATTCTGCATAATCTTGGACTCAATTAGGTAACTGTATAGAAACAAAGTTTTTCTACCCGTGTCTGTATAACAGCGAATTACAAAATAATGGTTACAGTTAGCAAAAATCTAACTTCACCACGAGATAGATCATGAAATTCTATACAGGACACATATATTGATTGTACAAATAACATTTGCTAAAGGTAAAATTGTATTATTCAAAATCAAGGTAATAGTTTTTTGGTTCACCCTGTATATATATATAGGGTGGCGGAAAAGTCAGGAGTCAAAGCAGTGAGAGAGAATGGATCTTTTCCGTTCTATTCTGTTCTTTTCCGGATATAAATTATATATTTTTTAAGTAAAAAAGTAATTTTTATTTAAAAATGGGGCAGCCATAGAACGTTAAAGATCCATTCTCCGTGGCTCTTTTGATTCCCGACTTTTGCGGCACCCTATATTATTTTATATATATATATATATTATATACACAGGGTCCACCAAAAAAAAACACGCGTCCGTACTTTTCCTTTTAAACTCAATAATTTCTTAACTTTTGATAAAACTTTAACAAAATAAAGTAACGTTATCTGACAACATTTATTTAAATTTTTAGCACAGTAGCTGAAGAGACCTCATTTTAGCACGTAAACAAAAATAGAATGTAAAGATAACATAAATACTCAAAATTTCTTTATTATATATCCAAAAATTCCTTTCACATGAAATTATTAAAATGTCAAACTAAAAATATTGTTCAATATGTTTTCCTCCAACTTCTATTACTTTTCGCAGTCTTGGTCTAAATTGATCTACTGCTGAATCAATCTGGTCTTGTGGGAATTCGGCCCATTGTTCAATCGGAACATCTCTCAGGTGGTTAACATTTCTGACTTTCTTACCACGATAAACTCGTTCTGACAAGTTTTCCCAGATCCCATAATCAACAGGATTCAAATCAGGAGTGTTCGGAGGCCAATCTCCGGTTCAATAAATTCAGGAACACGTTCATTTAAATAAACAACAGTGTCTTTTGACGTATGTGCCCTTGCTCCATCCTGTTGAAAAACAAAATGACCTCCACTTGCCAAAGTACGCATCTCTGGAATCATGCTTGCTAAAAGAACATTTCGATAATGTTCGCCATTAACTTTCACACCGGTTCTCAACGAAATGAAGAGATGTTTCTCCCAGCTTGGAAACACCGACAGACACCATAATACTTTCAGAAAAGTGGCTCCTTGTTGCATACAGTCTTTCGTCCGAAATTCGATTCTTTAATAGTTTAATTGATGGGATTCCGAGTATACTCTGTTGTTCTGAGAGTTCACTGGTGGTTTTACAGTGAATATTTTTGCATCAGTAACAAATGTTTGACTTGCTTTCGTAACTGTGATGCGTCTTAGCATTTTTTTTGCATTTATGACTCGTTTTTCTTGGTCACTGGTGCTGATCTTCTGTCCACGTACACGTTTTATGGTCTAAGTCCGAGGTCTTCTTTTACAATTCGTCTTTCGCTAGTTTCTGATATTCCAATCGACTTTGAAATCTGCGCTGGAGTCTCGTGAGTGCCTGGCGGCTTATCTTCTTGGCTAAGAAATCGGGAAGAAACTTCTTCAATGTTTTTTTCAGTTCTAACACTCCTTGGACGACTACTACCTTTTTTCTAGCAGTACTGCCTGTAGCATCAATTTTTTTCAGCAACGTGTCCAGTCCGTCCAGTGTCCATCCTTTATTGGAGAATCCCGCCAATATTTTGTGCCTTCCATACAGGGTTTCGGAGTCGGAGCCGGAGTCGGTGGAGCCAGTGAATTTTGCTTACCTGGAGCCGGAGCCGGAGCTGGAGCCAGAAACCTTGAAATACGGCTCCATTCTGGCTCCGGGCGATATATTGCCTACCTAAATTGTTATTTGTTAAATATAGGTTTAGTTGCAATTATAATTCTTGTAATATATTACGAAAAATGGTAACCATAGGATTCTTGGATTTTATGGAGGTGTGGGAGTTGCAGGAATAATCTGCAAATTTCCTTTTTTAACCATTAAATATTTGGGAAGATTTGTCTTAACAAACACTTAATTATATAGGTAAAACTTTTTTTTATGGGTGGAGACCTTAGGTAGGTAGTACTAACTATTTCTCTAAGTAGGTAACTACCTAGATACCTACCTAGTAAGGTTGGTCCTTCTGACTTGGATTGAACTATTTTTTTTTAGGTCAATTATCTTGTATTGCTAAATTTCTTTTTTTTCAGATTCTTTGTAATTTGTACTTGATTCTTTTAATTATAATTATCTCTATGACCCTTCATAATGGATAGAGATTCAATAAAGAAGTCTGATATATTCAAGTATTTTACTGAAAGTTCAGATAAGAAACACTATGTTTGTATTTGTGAAGTTTCTGATGCTTCGGGAAATATTTCAACGTGTGGAACTAAAATTACCAAGCCTCAAAGCAAAAAGCCTGATGTCTCCTCAAGAGCATATAATTTGAAAAGACACTCGAGTCGATTAGTTATATAAATCTAGATATTTATTTTATAATTAACAGAATTTACTATAAAAGAGCCGGAGCCAGACTGTAAAAAATTTCTGCTCCGGAGCCGGAGTCGGAGCCAGAAGTTTTTTTACCGGCTCCGAAACCCTGCTTCCATATCCCCTATTAAGTATATAATGCTTAATAATTATTTTATCTTCATCAGAGAAAGGCATTTGAGGGGATATCTACATTAATTTTTTTTATCTGAAGAAAATTTTTTTTTATTTAAATGTGCACTTAAATTCATGGAACTCAAAAATCAAGTTAATATTAAACAACCAAATTTAATCATTCAGTTATAAAAATTGGATGGCTTATATAAAATTCAATGGTATTATTTTGTATAAATCATCCAAACACACACTGACTTATTAGGTTACAATCAAGCGGTTTTTTTTTTTTGGCGGACCCGATATATATATAGGGCATAGGCTATACAGTGGTCCCTCGGTTAGCAATATTAATTGGTTCCATGAAAACCATCGTTAATCGAAATTAACGTGTATCGAATATAGGAAATACACGTTAAAGCCTTAATTCGTTCCAAGACGATCGGAAGTTGACCTTATTCACCCTAAAAACATAGTTTATAATATTTAAACACAATTTTAATAAATAAACATTATAAGAACATATTAAAGCATTAATATTAATAGAAACATGGATAAATAATGAATAAATAGAGCATAAAAAGGTGCATAAATAGAGCATAAAATAAAAATTCTTACCTGAGGCGAAGATAGATGGCTTAAGGGGTTGATGGCTCCAATCTTATTCTCTGAGCTGTAAACGCTCATAAAAGGGCACCGCTGATTGACTGAGGCTTGCCGAGTCCACTTAGGAATGTTCCGATTGGCTAAAATTGGCGGCCGCGTGATATCGTAAACATATCGTTAATAGAAACAATGGGACCCCCGATGAGGCGGATCGTTAATCGATAGCATCGTAAACCGAGGGACCACTGTATGTATATATATATATATATATATATATATATATAAATAGACGCTTGGAAGTGAAAGTGATTTAGGTACTTGAGTCACCTCTGATCACGGTTTTCTTCTTCCAACAAAGTACGATTTGAGTCACATCACGGGCACGCACTCTGATGTGGAGTGAAGATTCAAGTACTTGAGGCACTTTTTGGCAAAGGCAGAAATCGGTAAAAATGCACTTGAATCAGTTTCACTCCTAAGTGTCTATTATATATATATATATATATATATATATATATATATATATTATACATATATATATATATATACAGGGTGTTTCATGACGTGTGGGACGCATTTTCAGGATAGATTCAGGACCTGAAAACAACGAAAAAGCTTATATAAACCTATGCCCGAAATCGCTTTGTTTCTGAGTTACAGCCCGTTGTGTGTTCCAGCAAGGATCCGCCTTACCTTTAAAGGAAGTGCTCAAAATGACTGCCTTGCGCTTGAATACACGCCTGAACACGCCTTGTAATAGACTGCCTGACGCGTTCAAACATTCCAGGTATTGCTCGGATTTTCTGGCATCCTTGTTCTACACGTTGGCGAAGCATTTCAACGTTGTCAATGGGTGTCTCGTAAACGATGGATTTCAGATGACCCCACAGGTAAAAATCGAGTGGATTCAGGTCCGGGGAGCGAGCAGGCGACGGAATGGGTCCTCCACGGCCTATCCATTTATCAGGGAAATGGTCATCCAAATAGTCTCTGGCTACTCGACTAAAATGAGGCGGAGCGCCGTCATGCATAAACCACATACGACGTCAGGCACCAAGAGGAACTTCATCTAGTAAATCGCTTAAATCATTCCTTAAAAACTTGGAATATGATATGTTAATATGTTAATGATATGTTAATCTTCCAGGCAAAACAAAAGGACCGATTAAGTTGTCGGCAAAAAGTCCTGCCCATACATTGATACTAAATCCACTCGATTTTTACCTGTGGGGTCATCTGAAATCCATCGTTTACGAGACACCCATTGACAACGTTGAAACGCTTCGCCAACGTGTAGAACAAGGATGCCAGAAAATCCGAGCAATACCTGGAATGTTTGAACGCGTCAGGCAGTCTATGATGAGGCGTGTTAAGGCGTGTATTCAAGCGCAAGGCAGTCATTTTGAGCACTTCCTTTAAAGGTAAGGCGGATCCTTACTGACACACACAACGGGCTGTAACTCGGAAACAAAGTGATTTCGGGCATATGTTTATGTAAACTTTTTTCATTGTTTTCAGGTCCTGAATCCATCCTAAAAGTGCGTCCCACATTTTATGAAACACCGTATGTGTGTGTGTGTGTGTGTGTGTGTGTGTGTGTGTGTGTGTGTGTGTACACACACACACACACACGCTTATCGGCGGGGTATCATAGGGGCTGCCAAAACAGATCGTATGATGGTTGTACCAACGAAAACCGCAAACATTTTCGTCTCGAGATGTCGACCTGATCTTACGGCCGAGAAGCTGCAGGCATTTGTGGAAGATAAAGTGAACCTTCATGTTATATGTGGGAAAATTGACTCCAGATGGAATACGTACAGTTCCTTTCAAGTTACAGCAGTCTGTGATGATCCAGGGGTATTTATGGATCCAGCAGTATGGCCGGAACGGTATATGTACGGCGGCTCTATGAGAAGAAGGGAAGAAAAACACCTGCAGCCCCTCTCGCAAGTGCTGGAGAGGGTAATTATGGAGACATCATGCATCGTACTGTGGAGGAAAATCCAGCTGGGTCTAATGCTGTAACTGCTGTGAGTGGTATAAGTGGAATTCAACATGTAGAGATGGCTGGCAGAACTCCCTCCTGCATCTTCCTAATTGCAACATTCAAGGTGATCTCTTATAACTGTAGAGGCCTAAGCTTAGGCAATAACAGCAAACACAGGCGGATCATAATTGATAAGCTGTTAGAGGATGCTGAACTTCTCTGTCTGCAGGAAACATGGCTATGGAAACGGGACTTAAAGGACCTGAATAGCCTATCCAGTAACTTTCATGGGATAGGGGAGGCCACCAGAGATAAACAAGATGGTCTCCTTGCAGGCCACCCACCTGGTGGGATAGCTATTCTATGGAGGTTGGGGTATGGGAAATATATTAGTGAATTAAAACTTGGTTTGAATTGGCTAACTGGAATAGAAATTTGTGTAGACAATAAAAAAATTTAATTCTGTGTATCTATATGCCTTTTCAGGGAGTTGATAATGAAGATGATTACCTCATTAAATTGGGGCAGGTCAGCAGTATTATTGACGAGTTGGATACGACATGTGTAGCTATTATTGGTGACTTTAATGCTAATGTGCTTGATGATAATTCTTTGTTTAGCAACCACTTAAAAGCCTTCTGTGAAGATAATAACTTGACCCTTTCATCCATGTGTAGTAGGGTGGCCCACTTTTCAATTTTTTTTTTGAAGTATAGGTTATCGTAGTTTTTCCCATTATTTGGTACTATACTAGCACATTGGTACAATTTTTACAAAAATTGATCAATATTTAGGGGTCTCGCATCGACCTTGAAATTAAGTTGTTTTTTTTAAATGCGTACTTTTTAACTTTTTACTGAATCAAGATAAATCATTAAGTAGGTATGTTTTCTGAATCCTCTTGATGAGAGAAGTCGTTTGGTGTGCCTTCAAATGTCATACGACTAACGGTTTAAAAGTTGTGCCTGTATACAGGTAATACCAATGTGCTAGTATAGTGCCAAATAATGGGAAAACCACGATCACCTATACTTTTCAAAAAAATCAGCAAATAGCAGACAAATAAGGAAGAAAGAAACAATAACTTAAACAATCACTTTTGCATTGTATTGACCACTATCACACGTCACTGGCTGCAACGTTGTCCCTCTGTGCTATGTCATCGTGGCGAGTGATGACTTCTTGAAGTCGCCGAGCTCTTTCCGGTTCTTTTCCACCACTTGCAGAAGATCCTGCAGCTGTGCCTCGTCCTTTGTGACCGTGTTCGCATAGTCTTGTATCAGTTGGACTCCTCTTTCAGCGACGTCATTGGTGACCTGGAGATTAGAGATCACATCCTTCAGGCGACAAAAGTCCTCGTTCTCGTCCCACTTATCAGTTGGCAGGGTGAGCCACGAAGACCCATACATGATACCCATACGTGTGATAGCAGCCACAATGCTTACTACCTATGTAGAGATTGGAAAGTGGAAAGGAAACTGTCAAGAATACATGTGGGTTACGGGACACTTTAAAACTGACGCTATCGATGAATACTATACACAATACGCACCTGATTATTGGACATGCGGAAACGATCAGCCACTTCCATGACAGCAGGTGCATTAAGGATGCGGCGAGGAAGATTGACAGACACACTTGGCTCTTTCGGCAGGGGGAACGCTAGTTCTGTCTCCGACTCTCCTGACATGCCAGTATCATCATTCTCCATGGCCTCATCTCCGGTTTCGTATGCACACTTTGAGGTTTGCGGCTCCTGGCGAGGACGTTTTCTTCCTTCCTGTAGCTTTCTTTTTACAGCGAAAACTTTATCATTCCCGCTCATCGTTGCCACCCGAGGACCACGTTGATCGAGGTAGAAGTCAATGTCTTCTTTCTTGTCTTTGTCAGACAGCAGTCGATTCTTCTTTATATCTTCGACAGCGTCAGATGCTCCGATATCCCACAGCTTGTCCACACTGTCCGAAAACTTCTGCCGTTTTCCTCCGGCGTCAGTTTCTCGTTTTCTGCTCTTTTGGAGTAAGTGCCACTCTTTCCACAATGCCTCTAGCTTCCGTTCGCAGTTGAGCTTTGTGATTGTTTTAATGCGGGCCATGTTCCAAAACTTTAAGACGTTGTTTACGGTTTCTTTGAATGCGTCTTTCCTGTTAGCAGTGTACTGGATAACACTGAAGTAGTATTGCAAACCTGCTGTGTTGTTGGCAATTTGCTACCACTGATGGAGGACGACGGTTGGCCAACTAAAAAAATTTCCGAGGCCGATCTTAGAGAAGGTAGCGATGTTATTTTCGCCTTTCCTTTTGATGACTCTCTATTTGTAGCTTCAAGAGTTCTTCCAGTTATGGTTGTCATCGATTTGTCCATGACAAAGGATGAGGAACTCAGACAGATTTCAAAATGTTATGATCTGCAAAAAAGAAATAGGTTAGGTACCTGGCACAGGCATAGTGCATTTTATAATTACCTATATACATTATGCATTCCGCCCGGGTATGGTGACTCATTTTTTTGAAAAGTATAAGGTGATCGTAGCTTTTCCCATTATTTGGCACTATACTAGCACATTGGTATTACCTGTATACAGGCACAACCTTTAAACCGTTAGTCGTATGACATTGGCAGGCACACCAAACGACTTCTCTCATTAAGAGGATTCAGAAAACATCCCTACTTAATGATTTATCTTGATTCACTAAAAAGTTAAAAAGTACGCATTTTTAAAAAAAACTAGTAATTTCAAGGTCGATGCGAGACCCATAAATATTGATCAATTTTTGTAAAAATGGTACCAATGTGCTAGTACAGTGCCAAATAATGGGAAAAACTACGATCACCTATACTTTTAAAAAAAAATTGAAAAGTGGGCCACCCTAATGTGTAGTCTTCCTGGTGATAGCTTTACTTATGTTAGTGATAGTTGGCACACCACCTGATGGTTGGATCATTGTATTTGTATGTTCATTATACACAGTGATTCACTGGCCTACTTAGTCAGTGCTCAAGACAACTATCTCTTAATCTTCTATGGACCTCTTGTATAATGTTTGTACCTGTTGAGTCTGAAATAAAGTGTGTTTGTTTGTTTGTTAACACACTGCTTCTAAATGCATTTAAATAGACAAAGATCCTTTTCAAATGAGTGAAGTATCCCACAGACAAAAGTAATAGTGATAGATGACCAAGTAATAGTAATAGATGAAAAAGTAATAGTAATAGATGAAAAAGTAATAGTAATAGAAGGAATCAAAAGTAATAGTAATAGAAACCCAGTAATTGAACCCATGTCTGGCTCTTAATTTTATGTTTTGGATCGTTATCTTGTTACAGTACCCAATTACGACCCATTCGAAACTCCCGAAATAAAGGCAGTACATTTTCTTCAAAAATTTCCTGGTATTTCTTCGAATTTAAGATTTCACTGGTGACAACAAGCTTTCCTGGACCAAAACCACTAAAGCATCCCAAAAGAAACAAACTACCACCACCATGTTTAACTGTAGGAAGGATGTGTTTCTCCTCAGATGCAGTATTTGTATTTCGCCAAACATACCGTTGCTCGTTGTTGCGAATTCAATTTTGGTCTCGTCTGTCCAGAGAACTTCCTTCCAGAATGGCAATCCATCAGTTTGATGGAATTTTCTTGTGCGGTTTTCGTAGCAGAGGTTTACTTCGTGCAACACTTCCATGCTTACTACTCTTTCTCAGTGTACGACGTATGGTAGAGGGATGAACAGCGACCTTAGATAGTCTTAATGTTTGATAAACACCACCCGCAGTCACTCACGGATTCGCAACAGCCATTCTTTCAATCCGTCTAGCTATACGTTCTGAAATCCAAGATTGTCCATACCTTGGTAGAGTGTTCATTGTTCCAAAGCCTTTCCATTTCTTCATAACTGCAGCAACCGTCGTAAATGAAATTTGCAGCAATAACATCTCTTCAGATCTGCAGACAGCTCTTTACCACGACGACCCATTGCTTACTAATGGCTTGTACAGTCATCCGTCTTCCATGAAGATTCACAGAGAAAATTCTAAAATTCAGAATTGGCAAGTCTCCAATCAGTAAACAGCCAACAACTGATAAAAAATTAAAATTCTTCAAGCTTAAGGTGGACACACAACGTATGAAATAATTTTGTAAATAAATGTACGAAAACTTTTGCACTTTAATTTTTTTTTATTTTCCTCAAGTTCTTTGATGTTTCACATTATATGTTGAAGTTAAACTAATTTCTTTATTAAATTTTTCCAAACGAACTGTAAACTTTTCATAACTATCCTGAACATGGTACAAAAAGATAACCGAAATATTTATCTGTACGAATACTTATGAGCGACACTATATATATATAATATATATACAGTATGTTGTGAATCCAAAAAGAAAAAGAAAAAAATATTCCAAGCTATTTATATGGTTTAGTTAAAAAACAAAGTTAACAATCCCATGAAACCTCTTGTTAGCTCAGTAAACTCCGTAAACTATAAGCTATCTAACTGGTCAGTCAGTTTATTAACTCCTTTAGTCTAATATACTATTTCAGAAATGAAGCCTTATACAGGGCGTCCCAAAAAAATGTATACACACTTTAAATAATTATAAAGGCAGTGTTTATTAAAATACATTTCATTTTCAAAATGTAATAGAATCTACAGACATTATTTAATTGTTTTGTCAACGCCTGTTTTCAAACTGACGTCCGTTCTGGTCCAGGCACTGCTGATAACGCGAAGCAATGGAATCGCAAACATCACGAAACATTTCGTTTGGTATTTGTGTGCATTCTCGTTCAATGGCTGCTCTCAATTCAGCGACTGTTGCAGGTTTTATAGCGTAGACTTTGTTTTTTAAGTATCCCCATAAAAAAAAGTCTAGTGGTGTGAGGTCTGGTGAACGCGGAGGGTATTCTACGAAACCCCTTCGTCCAATCCACATCCACATCGTGCCAAGTACCACTCGCAATACTCCACTCTTCGGTCCGGATCATCTTCATTAATAGCATGGACTAATCTTGGAATGTAACTTTTCCATTGACAGCGCTTCAAAATGCGTTGGACAGACGATTCTGAAATTCCTACCTCACGACTCGCTTGCCGCACAGATTTTCTTGGACTTTGGTGATACGTTTCCAGTACTCTTTCTGCTTTGTGGGGCTTGTCGATGTCCGTGGTCTTCCGGAACGCTTCTTGTGGACATTCTGAACAGTTCCATCGGCTTCAAACTTATCTCTAATTCGAGTGATGGTAAGTCGCGTTGGTGATCTGTTTGAAACCCTCCTAACTGTCTTTGCACTTCAACTGCGTTTTCACACTTCCAGTAGCATTTTAGAATGAATTTCCTTTGTTCAAAGCTTAGTCTGACTGCCATTATTAATTCTAATGGGTTTAACTTGGAAAGAAAGAAACATCAATTGAGCTATCAGCTGTTAAAGTGTGTATACATTTTTTTGGGACGCCCTGTATATATATCTATCTTATATATATATAAAAGAGGAAGTTTGTTTGTCTGTTTGTTTGTTCGCTATTTAAATGAATATGGCTGCACCAAATAGTGTTTAAGGTGTTTAGGTTAGGTTAGTTAGGTATTGCTGCAACTTTGGTTAGGTTAGGTTTGGTTAGGTTAGGTTAGTTGCAGCAATACCTAACCTAACCTAAGTTTAAAAGCTGAGTGAGCTGTTCGACCACCTGGAAGCAAAGTTGCAGCAATACCTAACCTAAGTTTAAAAGCTGAGTGAGCTGTTCGACCACCTGGAAGCAAAGTTGCAGCAATACCTAACCTAACCTAACCTAACCTAACCAAGCAAAGTTGCAGCAATACCTAACCTAACCTAATGGAACAAGATTACCAAAACTTTGTGTTTGTGTGTTCATTTAGTTTTGTTCATCTTTTTACCTTATTTTGACACACCTTACATCCCGGGCAACGCCGGGTATCTCTGCTAGATATATATTATATATATGTAACAGTTTTTTTGCGCACACCTACAGGTCGCTACAATTGGTGTAGAACAATGCGGTTTTAACCATTCGATGCGTCTTTTATTGTGTAGTGCCCATGCTAAAAAAATTCCCTAACATAATTCCTTCCCCCTTTTAGGGGCACAGTTCTTCCCATGCCTGTGCACGCATTTTTTTAATTTTTCATTTTTAATCATAATTTTGGCACAAAATAAGTCAATATTTACTAAACATTTAATATCATTCGATTCACAAAGATTTATTTATCGATTCAATTTAAAAAAAGTATAGATTTTTAAAATTCATAAAGAATTTTTGCAAAAAACTAAAAACAAACATGCATTTTTAAAATTCAATGATTTTTATACAAAATATTTTGATATTTTTAAAATTCAATGATTTTTATACAAAATATTTTGATATTTGTTATAATTTTAACATTTTTTGATTCACAAAAGATTTCTTGTTCGATTCAGTACAAAAAATTACATAATTAAAAACGGGCAATTTAATAAACACGAGTTTAAAGTTAAACGAGCCACACTCGAAATTATTTACCGTGACTTTTGCGCGTTTTATTACTGTGGCTTTTGTACAAATAATTTTACGTATACACAAACAATTTGATAAGATATTGATTTATCATTCTATTTTTTAGTTGTCATAGAAATATGTTAATTAAGTTATCTGATTAGATGCGCTTTTATAGTTGAAGATCATTTTTAGAAAATTATTTATTTTCCCCACTTTAAAATATTACAAAATTTCTATTAGGTATCCTAATATCATTATGCCTGTCGCTGTAAGGAAGAAAATAGCAATTGAATAATTAATTTTAAAACATTAAATGACGTCATCAACATCATTACGAAACCTATGGTAAAATTGAATACCCGGTTAGGTTCATTGAATGCCAGGTTAGGTCATCTGTACGCCCTTGACGATTGGTTTGGTTAAGTCGTGATATTTTCGTTGGCTTTAAGGAAAATATCATGACTTAACCAATCGTCAAGGGTGTACAATTAACCTAACCGGGCATTCAATTAATCTAATCGGGCATTCAGTTGACCTAACCGGCCATTTAATTAACCTAATCGGGCATTCAGTTGACCTAACCGGGCATATATATATATATATATATATACACATTATAACTGCAATTAGGGGCCTGTAGTTATAATGTATATATGTTACGGCATGCGGGAGGTGCCCCTTTGGGGCATTGGTTTCTGCGCGTATGTAGAGGAATTACGGCATTTGTTTGGGTGAGGCCTGTGGTGTAGTGGTTATCATATCTGACCGGCAATCGGAAGATCCCGGTTCGATTCCCGGGTGGGTACCTCATTTTTTCATTTGTTTCGTTCTTTCGCTCTCATCTTGCGCGGATAATTCTCCTATACAAAGCGTCGTTCTTTACGATATATATATATATATATATATATATATATATATATATATATATCGTTCAACATCCACCCCGGGAACGCCGGGTCGCTCCGCTATTATTGAATACCCGGTTAGGTTCATTGAATGCCAGGTTAGGTCATCTGTACGCCCTTGACGATTGGTTAGGTTGAGTCGTGATATTTTCGTTGGCTTTAACGAAAATATCATGACTTAACCTAACCAATCGTCAAGGGTGCACAATTAACCTAACCGGGCATTCAATTAACGTACCCGGGCATTCAATTAATCTAATCGGGCATTCAGTTGACCTAACCGGCCATTTAATTAACCTAATCGGGCATCATTACTATTATAATTTAGCAAAAATGTGTCTGCCTGTCTGTCCGCAGAAAAAACTTTTACGTTTCTGAACCGATTTCGACCAAACTTCGTATGGTGGATGGGGGTGATGAGTAATGAACGAAAATATATGTGTGACCAGCCCCCCCCCCCACCAATTACTGGGCCCGAGGGCCCCCAGCACCGCGATAAAACTATAGAAAAGAACGCAGCAATGAAAATCTTGAGCTTCACATTGTGTCAATATTTGTGAAGCTTAAGATTTTCATGACTATAGTTTTATTGACCAAATAATTGAACCCCCAGTAATTATGGGCCTGCGACCCCCCAATTACTGTCGGTTCAATTATTTGGTCAATAAAAGTATAGAAAAGAACGCAGTCATGAAAATCTTGAGCTTCACATCCGAGTTCATCGTATCAAGATTTGTGAAGTTTTAGATTTTCATGGCTGCGTTCTTTTCTGTAGTTTTATTGACCGAATAATTGGTTCGCCAGTAATTGGAGGGCCACAGGCACCCCAATTACTGAGGCCCAAGGTGAGAGGAATGGGAACGATATCCAGATAAAGGGCTATTGATGTTCAAAATAAAATACGCCGTAGACCCACAATTCGGTTTGGGTCGAAGGTCCAAGCACCGCAGATCTAGCAAAATCGGCGCGTAGCGCCGATCTTTTGCTAGTTGGATCTATTTCCGAATCTTATATCTTATTAGCAAACTGAAGTTTCCTCATGATCCTAATTTTAAACTGGTGAGGTTTAATGTCTGTTCGTTATTCACAAAAGTCCCTCTATTGATGACTTGACTTTTTAAGAGAGAAGATTTTTGAGTATTTTTTCCCTGTTCAACACGACACTCTCATTGGATTAATTAAGCTTTGCGTCAAAGATTATAAATTTCAATTTGAAGTAAAGTTTTATGCAATGTCGTTTGGATTGGCAATGGGAAATCCCTTGTCACCCGTACGGAATTTTTTTAAAGTAGAATTTTCTCCACGAATGTTTAATTTTAACCTTGTTTGGTACCGGTATATACTCGTAGATAATGTTGGCCTGACAATTTGAATGTTCAACAATTCCTTGGTTGGCTCAACAATTTAGTCCCATCTATTAAGTTCACTGTTGAAAAAGAAAATGATGGATGTTTATCTTTCCTGGATCTAAAAATTCGGAGATGCGTGAATCAATTCAAATTTGAAGTTTGGCACAATCATACTAATAATAACTCTTAAGTTAATTTTTATTCTGACCATCACCCCTCGAAAAAATCTTCTATTTTCTCTTGTATGTTTCTCAGAGCTTTAAGAGTTGTCAGTCCTGAATTTTTAGATTTCGAGTTATGCAATATCATGAATAGTGGTACTAAATTATGTTATCCTATTCCATTTCTGGATAACTGTCTCAGGGAAACTAATAATAGGTATTATAACAGTGTAACTTTAAATGAATTTTATCACAAAAATATCTTTATTCTACCTTACCAGGTAAATTTTAAGTTTTTAACTCTCTTTCGACCTAACTAAAAACAATTGCCATCAACGTAGACTTTAAGTATAATAATACGGTTAAATTTCGCCTAAGAATAGCCCGGAGAATGCTGTTGGTTGTCTGTATTCGATTGGATGGCCACAATGTAACTTAGTTTATATATGTCAAACAGGAAAAACTTTAGATATCAGGGTAAAACAGCATAAATATGCGTGTAGAACAGCAAATAACTATAATGCATTGTTTAACTATATATATATACGCAATCATAGTATTAAGTGGGAGAGTTCTTAGGTTCTCGTTAAAAACAAAGATATAATTGAAAGGAATATTCTAGAATGTGCATTTATCTATTTTAAAAATAATTTCAATAACAGTTCGGGAATGTATAAAATTTACGCTATCATATTAAAATGTCTCTTGTTTTTTATCAGTGCTTGTTACCTTTGTGCTTATCTCTTTTCACTTTTTGTTTTAATGTACACAGGCATATATTTTGGTCATCTTGCCTTTTCCCTTCATTCCCTGACGAGGTGTAGTGTTGAATACACGAAAGCCCTTAAAAGATTTTTTTCTTTTTCCTTGTGGATTTGCATCAGTCATTCATTTCACGTGTTTAAGTGTGAAATTCATCCGATGCATGGAATATCGTGCATGAACACGCACCATTTTTCATGATGAAAAGATCGCCCTCACCAGGGTGTGTTTGAACCGACCACCTCCTGAGTAGAAAGTGAGGGCGCTAGCCACTACAGTACGACGGGATAAAAGTTAATCACAACCTGTATTATATTTAAACAACCGAGGAAATGCATAGCATTTTCACGTCCAGAGGCATTTTACGTGTTAACCCTCATTACCGCGAGTGCGGTGGGTTAACACGTAAAATGCCTGCGATAACGTTGTGCCTTTCCTCAGTTGTTTAAATATACGACAGGTTGTGTTAACTTCTATCCCGTTGGAGTATAGTGGCTAGTGCCCTCACCTTTTACTCAAGAGGTGTGGGTTGGGTTCGAACCCTGGTGGGGCGATTATTTCATGTATATAAACTTTCCTCAATATTTAATTTTACGCTTAACGTAAAAACAAAGTAAAAATAGTTTTTACATTTTCTCGTCTTTATTTTGGAGATTAAAAAAAATCATTAACAGATTAAAATACTAATGTCTCCCTTTGGAGATTAAAGGGATTAAAGGTAATTAAGAAAGTTCACTTTTTGAGTGCCACCCACGCGCGTGTGTGTGTTTTACTACAATAGCGGTTGCAAATCTCATGAAGGAAACGTATTTTCGCAACAGGAACGCTCGTACAATTTTTGAAATGCACAGATCAAATTATATTCCATCAGTCAAAACACATTCAAATATTTTAAATGTTAAACTCGTTCTATCATAAATAAATATACGAGCACTTTTTTGTAGTTGCTAAACACGACTGTACGATAACTTAAAAAAAAAATAATAATAATAACTGTACAATAAATAAATAAAAATGACTACGAATATACAGTTAACAAACGAATAGCAAATCGAATTCCAAATAATACAGCAACAGATCATTAAAACAGCAGCTGTTAACGACAAGTACAGCAAAAAATATTATATACATATATTTTTTTTTAACAATATTTTCCAAAATATTTTCATTTTTAGAAATTAACTTTTAATAACGCTTCTGAAAGTTTGTATCAAAGTAATTTCACTGTAATCAAACTCTGAAAATCGAACAAAACTAACGAATACATTTAACGAAAACTCCTTTCATAGACTTCGTCTCAAGTTTTAATTCATATTGAAACTTAGTTTCAGGGAGTTCATATTAGCATTTTCTAAGATCTGAAGTAGTATCACTGTCCAAAAATTTATATATATATATATATATATATATATATATAATATATATATATATATATATATAATATATATATATATATATATAATATATATAATTTTATATATATATATATGGGATGAATTTCACACTTAAACACGTGAAATGAATGAATGATGCAAACCCAAAAGGAAAAAGAAAAATTATTCCAAGGCTTTTTGTGCATTCAGCAGTACACTTCGTCAGGTCTGTTTCATTCCCTGACGAGGTGTACTGCTAAATACACGAAAGGACTTGGAATATTTCTTTTCCTTTTCCTTGTAGGTTTGCATCATATATAAAGAATAAAAAGTATGATCAATGCCCACGTCAACATTATGAAGATTTAATATCAGGCGCTTTGAAAGCCAAACTCCCATCATGAATGGTATATTTAATTTGTATGCAGAATTATAGTCATTCAACTTCGGCTTTTGTGTGTGTGTGTGTGTGTGTGTGTGTGTGTGTGTGTGTGTGATATATATATATATACCGTATATATATATACACCTTGTTAACCTCGTTGCGGTTCCGTGCGTCGGTCTCTCTTCACACGAACGTCAAGCTGGTGGCCCAGCCTCTAGGTCTGGTTTGGTGGAGGAGCGAATTGCTTTCTTGCGCTCTCCACCGTACATAGCCAGGTACACCCGGCTCATCTGGTACCGTCCTGAACCAGGCATCTAGTCTTTTCTTGAAGACTTCAACTTTGACCCCCGTTGTTTCTGAGGTCCTTTGGAAGCTGGTTGAAAAGTCTTGGTCCCCTGACAACCAAGCTATTTTCCTTCAGTGTTGAGGAGGTCCCTTGTCGGGCCTTTAATTTGGGAACACTACACATTCTGCCTTTCCTATTTTCCAGCGTTGTTTGGATGGTAATTTGGTTTAGTTTGAGGTTTGGTACCAGTTTTTCGATCATTTTTCATATGTAGATTATGGTATGCCTCTCTCGTCTTCTTTCCAGGGAGTACAGATTTAGTGTACACAGTCTTTCCCAGTAGTTGAGCTCTTTGCAGCCATCAATCTTGGCTGTGAAATGCCTTTGCGTTTCTTCGTTTATTAGTTTCTTCCTTTTTATATGGGGACGTCAAAACTGAGCAGTATTCAAGTTTTGGTATAATCAGTGTTTTTAGCAGGGGAATCATTACTGTCCTGTCCCTTCTTTTGAACGTTCTTAGTACCTGTCCCACGACTCTTTTTGCTTTATTTATAGCTATCTGATTTTGTGTTTCGAATTTCGCATCATCGGTCATTATTACCCCCAGATCGATCGCTTTCGTGCTTCTCTGTTTAAGTTCCTCTTTTCTACCATATCTCAAGAGCTGAAATTTCTCAACCAAAGTTGAATGACTATAATTCTGCGTACAAATTAACCATACCACTGATGATGAGAATTTAACTTCCGAAACGTCTGATATTAAATCTTCATAATGTTGACGTGGGCAGTGATCATCCTTTTTATTCTTAAATGCTGCTTTCCTAAGAACACCCCTTTCCCTACAATTATACAGGGTGCTTCAAAAAAATTGTTACCACTTATATGACGCTAATACGTCATTGTTTATCACTTTACATTCGAGCAACGCAGATTTCTACGTTGCTCTAATGTAAACCTTGTAGCCATTTCTATTGAATGAAGTTCACTCATTAATCACACACAATCCCTGAAAAAAAGACATTATTATTATTAAAAACAAGCAAATAAACACAAAAATACATAAACAGAAAAAGAGTACAAACTGTAAACAGTAAGCAATGCCATATAAGTGGTAACGTTTTTTTTGAAACACCCTGTACAGTATATATGAAGAGGTTAACATTATTATTTGTATTGAGAAATGAAATGGAACCGATTTTTTCCAGTCTTCCAAAACCTACTGGTTTTCCTCAATGTTCATATTTATGAAAGTTTGTATAGTCCCATGTCTTTGGCAGGAAGGAGGGGCCGAGAACGATCGCCCGCAAAAACGGCCCCCGATAGAAAGAAAAGAAGAGAGTCAAAATACAAATATTATTCTTAAGTTTTTTAAATTTTGACAAGATTGTGTAGTGTGTAAAATGCACGTATGTGCAGTGAGGAATAGATGGAGAACGGTGTGTTTGAGAGCGTACTGGACTGCTCATAGGGTAGATGAGACACGGAAAAAGATCAGAGGAGGAGGAGGACAGTGACGGGAGAAACGGGAGTTCCAGCACTCCCTGTCTCCTGCCTAACGTCCCTCTCCCAAGAATACTTCCCTGGTCGATCGGTGTTTACATTCTCCTCCTTCAGTAAGCTTTAGTTTACGAATGCGTATATCGAGATTAAAATTCTTTGTATAATATTTTTTTTTCTCTTTTTAGGAAGAAGAACATGCTATTTTCAAAAAAGGACCCCCAAAAGAGGGATCCTTGAGCCACACCCACAGAGGGGATGAGTTTGTAGACCACGCCTCCGACTCCGAAAATGGGGATGAACCCGGGCCCCCTGCATTTGCCCTTAACAGGAGAAAGGCCCTTGTACCCCCTAAGGTGTTCACAGATACAGCCCCCTTCGATGAGCTGGAACATGAAAGCCCTCGGTCCATCAATGGGTAAGGAGGATAAGGAGTGGGTAAAAGAGTTTGCTTTATAAATATTCTGTACCCTGTGAACAATTAAGCATACAGAGTACTTTAGATTAAATTACTTGAAGTGGAGCATGGGGTATACTTTAGGGTAGGAGTTAGAGTATACTTTCTTTAAGTTATAAGACTAAACACACAACAATAATAATTTTTTCATTCCATTTGCTTGAAAACTATAGGAATCCTACAATAATTTCTATTCCAGTTCGAAATTTCTCGATGTTTTGGGATAGTAGTAGTATACAGTGTGTCCGTAAAGTCATGGTGGGATTTTAAATAGCTATATTATTGCAACGAAACATGATAATGAGATGAAAAAAAGGCAAATTGAAGAACAACTCTAAAAGAATAACTTTATTTAACGTAGTTCGATATGGGCTCCTCTGGTAGCCCTGCAGACATCTAGGCGGTGATTCAATTCCAGCCACACACGCCCAAGAACATCAGGAGTGACGGATGCGATAGCTTCCGTGATTCGCTCGTGCGAGTGATGAATATCCCTAATGGGTACACTGTACACGCTTTGCTTGACGTAACCCCACAAATAAAAGTCCAAAGGTGTCAGGTCCGGAGAGCGTGGAGGCCATGGCTTCCATCCTCCTCTTCCTATCCATCTCTGTGGAAATTTGTCATTAAGGAATTCTCGAACAACGTTGGCATAGTGCGGAGGAGCACCATCTTGCTGAAAGATGACATTATTGTCAATAAATTGGGGTACTGCAAAATGTTCCAACATAGCGAGGTAGTTGTGTGACGTCACAGTGGGTTCCCCGAAGAAAAATGGGCCAATCACTCGATCTCGTGCTAGAGCACACCACACATTAACTTTCGGGCTATTACGCTCATGTTCAACATAGGCATGTGGACAGCCTAGACTAACTACGAGATAAAGGTTAAGCTTAGCCTAGACTAACTACAAGATACAACTTTGAGAGTTGTTCTTAAATTTGGCATTGTTTCATCTCATTATCATGTTTCGTTGCAATAATATAGCTATTTAAAATCCCACCATGACTTTACGGACACACTGTATCAGGGTTGTGGAGTCGGAGTCGGAGTCGTGGAGTCGCACGTTTCAGGGCGGAGTCGGAGTCGGAGTCGAATTTTTACAATGTGTGGAGTCGGAGTCGAATTTTTACAATGTGTGGAGTCGGAGTCGGAAAATTTTGGACCGACTCCACAACCCTGGTTATATCCACTAGGTTAAGAAGGTTATTCAATTTTAAGTAGGACTACTACTGGTTAGACCTTAATTATGTTTAAGAGAATCTTTTTCATTATATATATATATATATATATATAATATATATATATATATATATATATATATATATATATATATATATATATATATATATTATTGGAAAAAATAAAAATCCCTTAATATGATAATATCTACAAGTCAATATCCTTCTTAATATTTGAATGTTCTCTTATCCTAGAAAGTAACCTGACGATTCATGTGGTGGTGATGAAATGTCTTATTATTATGATAATTATAGAGTGAAACACTAGAGGAGTCGGAGTCGTATATTTAAAATGTGAGGAGTCGGAGTCGGATTTTTAGATTTTTTACAATGTGTGGAGTCGGAGTCGGAGTCGAATTTTTACAATGTGTGGAGTCGGAGTCGGAAAATTTTGGACCGACTCCACAACCCTGCACTGTATATGTAACTTTACGCAGTTCGATTTCCTTCTTCTATCCCAATGATTCCCAAGATCCCAACAAGAATTTGTTAAATATTGTTAAGTTATGGTTAAAGACTACACACACACACACACACACACACATAATATATATATATTAGGGTGTCACTAGGTAATAGGGGGAAAATTAAACGATGGATATTTTCCTATGACCCCCTAAAATGTTCCATTTGGTGTAAAACATACGGAAGAGAAATTTGGTCCTGATTGGTCATCATTTAAAGGTCGCCCTCGTCACTGAAAACAAGACCCATTTGTTGACGTCAACAAGCTGTTCAGTGTTCACAGCTTGGGCCGAACCAGATAATAAAAAACAAGGCAATTTGGTGAAATAACGAAAGTAAGACACTTAAAAACGCAAAGAATACAAACAGTTTATTATATAATCAAAATAGAAGACATAATTTGGCGAATAATGGTACAAAATGGAAAAGCAACAAAAGCAAAACTTTGAGAAATAAAATACATATACAGTAGCAGAATAATTGGTGCTCATACGCTGATCAGTGATTAGTTCTTTCGCGTCCTCACTAATGCTGATTTGTTCGGAGCTGGGTGTTGCTTTCTGTGGTCAGTGACAACTTGAACGAGGAACTGGAGCTGTTCTTCTTTCACTGTCAACTTTCCATTCAGCTCCTTCACCAGAGCCACGGCCCGTTCTGCTCTGTCGTTCACCACTGCAAGTTTGGAGACCACATCCCGAGCTTGCACGTATTCAGAGTTTGACGTCCATGAACTGGGATGGTGGAGCAGAAAGCAATCTGGCAACTGAAGTTTTGAGAAGAATCCTCGGGTGTTCTTTGTGATCAGTTGCTCCAGTCCTTTGCTGTCACTGAGGAACATAGTATCAAGAACCAAAGGTCGTTTTGGCGGCATGTGAGGGCTTCTTGATCTAACGCTGCAACCATGCTGCACTTCACTTCCATCGATATCCTCTCATCAAAGAACGCCAGACCCACTGCCTCCTCCGAATGGTACCACAGGTGCGCAGACAGCTTCTTGGTGGTACCATCAGAGATCTTCTTGTGCGGGTATCGAAGGAGTGTCCTCATCAATTCCCAATCATTCAGCGGAGCTTCGATGGACAGATGAGCTGTGCCCACGCTTTCATGTAAACTAGAACAGAAAAGAGGCAGATATCTCGAATTCCGCGTTCCTCAGTGTTCGTCAGTTTAAACTGTCTTCGGAAGAGCCAGATCTTGATGGCATAGAGCCCTTAGCCATCCATCTCGCCCGTGCATAGCACCAGGGGCGCGGAAGTTTAGTCCCTTGTATGGAACTCCTCCAAGAAAGATGATGGAAAGATCGAGGAATTCCTGATAGTCATCACGAACTTGAAGTGCTTGTGATTTTGCAAACTCAATGAGCTCCGTCTATGCTTAAAAATAGCTGCTTTGGTGAACGCATCTGTGTCCGCAGTTTGGAACTGTTGCTGGTCAATGCGGGTCCAATAATCATGGAAGCGCTTGAAAAGCAGAATTTCTGGACCGGTAGATACTGAATCTAGCGATGCTGCGAATGCGCCTGTAGCACCAACTCCAGTACATGGTGTCTGCACGCGCAGTGTAACAGGTCACGTCCAACTTTTTCTTCCAGAAGAAACACAAGTTCCTCGACGGTGGCCTGTGTTTGTCGGGTTGTGTCGAAACACATAGATTTGACATGATCGGTCACTCCCCATTCATTCAGGCAATCTATGATGGCATTGTGTTTGTGCAGCGCGGTTCCTGACAGAAGTTTTGGCACCCCGAGGAGCTGCTCTGTCCCGGAGCCAGATACAAGAATAGGTAAGCGGTCAACATATTCTCGTGACGTCAGATCTTGCATGAGTTTTCCGTCCCAGTGAACAGTCAACGGACTATTGCCTTGGAACTCGCTCTTCAGTTGCGAGCCTTAAGGGTACGGAATTTTTCACGCTGATGATGAATGGATCCACGATTGATGTTGTAGTCGCTAGCATCATGCCCTAAGCTGGAAGCTGCCTCAAACAGCAGATATGTGGCCTTTCTTGACGAGAGTTGCGTGCGATCAAGCGCTGCCGCCAATTCCGATGTCATGATGTTCTTCGTTGCTCTTTGTTTAGACGCTAACGAACCACCACATGCTCCTTTTTCTTCGCTATCATCTGAGCTGGAGGATGAGGACTCAAAACCGCTTCGTTGGATACTGCCTCCATTTCAGCTGCTGATCGCTTTCTTCGTTTCTCCTCTTCTCCCGACGTCGAGTACAATCTTTGACTTGGCGCTGATGGGTCATGACTCATGTCCAAACCTGCCATTGAACCTGGACTTCCTTCTGGCGCTGCTGCTGAAGGAACTCCCAATATCTGGGTACTTGACCAATTTCCCACAATCAGCGTGGGCGATGTCAAGAGACGATCGAGGCGTTCAATGAATTCTTTTTCTTTCGTCTTGTGTGAATTGCTCGTCCTTGAGGCGTGTTTTTTGAGTCCTTTCCACTCCTCGAAGACTTTATCCAGTTTGCTGACGCAGTGTGTCTCGAGTGGTTGGAATGTGAGCTTTCTCCCAGAAGGACATCACTGCTCGAAGTGACTTCCTCAACGCGTCACGTATTGTCATTTTCTTTCATCGTGAAGGTAAAGAAGTAACCGAATGCTTGCCTGTAGGAAGGAAGCTTGCATCCTTTCACCTCATCAACCGCTGCCCTAATAGGTATATACACTTCCGGGTTTCCATCACTAGAAACACGTAGCTGAAATGAGAAACGGTGAATCGTTAAGTATTGTTCACTTTATTTCTCAGATATTCAGACACACACAGATACACACACACATATATAGAGATATATAATATCTAATGAACGATTATGGAGACGCCGCGAAGCATTAAACTTTGGAAGGCGGGGGCAACCTTTTATAGTTATTCAAATAAAAAGATTTTTCAGTCACCATGTTTTTTTACCAATGGAATAGATTCGCGGGGTGTCAGCATGAAAATTTCAAACTTTGCATTGTGACACCCTAATATATATATATACATACATATTATATATATATATATATATATATATATATATATATATATACTAAATATTAAGTAGGGTATAAAACGGCTGTTCCTATCGTTTTCTGGTTCATGGCACCCAGTGCCATCTGTTGTTCTTTCGCGGCCCCCCCGAAGGGAGGATTTTCGCTTCCCACTTCTCCACATTTATTCCCCCGACCCCCTTAACACCATGTAAATTCGAACCGAGTTCATAGTTCCGACATGGACGGAATAAATCGTGAATATTCAGTTTCATTTGGCATTTGCATATCGTCATTCACTTTTTAATTTTCAATTACTTATTTTCGCCTTTTAATAAAAACTTTGTGGTTCCCTTAGAAGGCACCTGTGGCACTCTGGTTCTGAAACACTGGTATAGAGCATAGTGACGTAATTTAAATGGAAAGAATATCACGTATATACAGGGTGTTCCATAAGTCCGGTCTCATAGGAAAATTTTAAATTAAATTTACAAAATACAATAAAACTAAAACAAATGTTCGAATTGATGTCTTGTTTGGGGAACTTTTTTTTTGTTGCGGGTAGAATAACACGCAATGGCTAATATGAAAGCGAGTTACACTCGTGAGGAAAATACTCCGCCTTTTCCCGAGGAGTTTAACTCACTTCCATATTAGCCATTGCGTGTTATTCTACCTGCAACAATAAAAAGGTGCCAAAACAACGCATCAATTTGAACATTTGTTTTAATTTTAACCTAATTACTTTCAGAAATATAATTTAAAATAAATTTTCCTACGAGACCGGTCTTATGGGACACTCTGAAGATCTCAAACTCTGTACAAAAGTTGACTTTGTAATCTCCTTCGTGTTTTTATTTACTTATCTATTATCTAATAAGTTAATTACTTATTTCGTTGGTTGGTTGGTTAGCTTTTTTTTACGATGAGCACAAAAAGTTACTGAATTTGAAGGCTCATTACAATTCATTCTTTGGGAAAGTTTAGGTCGGGTAAAGACATCTAATCGAAATGACAAAATCGACAAGTTATTGCGAGTTATATTAGGTTACGTTTGGTTAGATTAGATTTGGTTAGGTTAGGGTGTTAGTTTTTTTTTTTTTTTTTGTGTCGATGTCACTATGCCTCGTCAACCAAATATGTGTGTGTGTGTGTGTGTGTGTGTGTGTGTGTGTGTGTGTGTGTGTGTGTGCGCGCGCGCTCGACTCTATCGACTTAATGCCCAAAATGAATTATTCACGGAAGAGCTAGCCTTTAATGAAACCTAGACAATGAAAATGCGTTTACTTGATTGATAATGTGTCGTAAAACAAATATGAAAGCGGGAAGCAAATTTAGTCAATAACGCAGTCGTGCAGGAACCAGGTCAGTGAGTGTGAATTCCGTTAGTATATATTCGTCGGATAGATAGATATAAATAGGAGGGGAAACCATAAGACGTTCTTTTCTATACCTACAGAGTATAGAAATGTCTAGAAGTGTTCAAGAACTGTTTCCAACAAATAATAGATGACGAGGTAAAAATAGAAGATTGGAGTACATCAAATACAAAGACGATTCCAAAAATTACTAAGCCTACAGCAGAAGACTCGAGACCTATTGCGTTAAGAGACATTTCTTACAAATTATTTATGTCCCTAATAGGAAAAAAGTATAGATAACCAAGTCACAAACAACAATCAGAGAAAAGATATACAGGCTGGATTTTCAGGAGGCCAAATAGAAGATAATTTATTCATTCTACAGTATTGTATAGAAGACAGTTTCCAGAAAAAGAAGCCATTAATAATAACTTCAATTGATGCAAGAAACTTCACTTTTCTACGTGAAGGTCAAAATATAATAATAAAAACCCACTCTAATTGACAGAGTTTATTTCCACAACAGTTTTCGATGCCCACTGGCATCCTTTTCGGGTGGCTACAGAAAAACGAATGAACCAAAAACAAGAGGGAAAAACAGTCTAGGGACCATTAAGAAATTCGCACCTAGGTTAGAGCCCGTTCCCCGATACCAGAAGGGTATTTTATTAAAGGGTTCCGCTTATAAGTACTGTACATTCGCACAAATTAAAACCATCTTCTTGTTCTATACATACAGATTCTATTATTTTTGCATAATTACTGCATTTATTATTGCATTTACGTTTTTTAACATTTATTATTATTACCTTTACACTTATTATTACATTCATTTTATTACCTAAATGTAATAAGTATAAAGGTAATAATAATAATGTTAAAAACGTAAATGAAAATGAAAAAGTGCAGATTTTATTTTTCTACATAATGACCATCACTATCATAACACTTTTGTAGTCTATGCCTCCAGTCTTCTAAACCCTGTCCGTAGAATTGAGCATCTTTTGAATGGAACCAGGTCGTTGTTGCCTTTTTGACCTCTTCTATTGACGAAAAACGGGTCCCCTTCAGGTGTTTCTTTAAATTTGGAAACAGAAAAAAGTCTGAAGGAGCTAAATCTGGGCTGTAAGGAGGGTGTGAGAGCAATTCCCATCTTAAATCCCTCAGTTTGTCCTTTACCTTTTGGGACGAATGAGCCGGTGCGTTATCGTGGTGGAACAAAACTCTGTCATGAAGTTTTCCTCGCCGTTTTTTCTTAATTGCTTGATGTAACTTTCTAGAACTTGTTCATAGTAGATTGCATTTATAGTTCTTTGTCCTTCTAAGTAATCTATTAACAAAATACCTTCCGAATCCCAAAAATTGTTGCCATAATCTTTGCAGCGGATCTTTCAGATTTTCCTTTGATGGGGCCGCTTGATCCCTCGGCAGCCATTGTTTGGATTGCTGTTTGTCTTCGGGATCATACAGGTACAACCAAGTTTCGTTTCCAGTCACAATTCTTTGCAAAAAATCTTCGGGATTAGCGTCCCACTTGTTTAAAGTTTGAAGTGCGAGATTCACCCTTGTTGCAAGCTGATCCTCGCGCAACAGTTTTGGCACCCATCGAGCAGAAAGCTTACTCAAGTCCAGGTGGTCTTTTAAAATTGAATGAGTTGATCCCACTGATAAGCCTAGATTGTCAGCTATAAACTCGACACAATATCGTCGATCTTCTTCGACTAGTGCTCTCACACGATCGATGTTTTCATTGTTGATGGAGGTTGAAGGTCTTCCACTTCGAGTGCCGTCTTCGATACTCTCTAGGCCATTTGAAAAACGATTAATCCATTCATAAAGGGTGGTCTTCTTGGGAGCAGTGTCTCCATAAACTTTCCTCACACTTTCAATAATATCACTTTTCTTCCAACCAAGTTTTACTAAAAATTTGATATTGCTTCTGACTTCGGATTTCTAAGATTCCATGTTGCTTCTGAGGGGTTAAACTTTCAAATGACATAATCTTCCAAATTCTGCATTTTCGGCAATCAAATTTTAACATGTTATTACAAAACCGTACAGGAATGAACATGTCGACTTATGATTTATCACGTAATTTCTAACGTGAATTGGAAATATTTTCTGGGAACTTTTTGAAGGCCCTGCGTAAATGCAGTAATTATGTCAAAATAATAGAATCTGTATGTATAGAACAAGAAGATGGTTTTAATTTGTGCGAATGTAAAGGGTGATCCAGAGAAATGGGACCCAAAAGAAACCCCTGTAACTCTTAAAGTATAAGTCCTTTTATAAAATCATACGCATCATTCGAAAGAGGATAGTTACAAGTTTGTACAGGATTGTATAGGTTTTGACAATACAAGACAAGATAAGATACAAAACAAAATAAAAGTGTTAGTTAAAACTAACCCTTCAAGATGACTGCATGGACTGTGGAACAGCTGCGTTTCATAACTGAGCAATATTATGAGCATGGAAGAAGTGTAGTTTCAGCTCTTAGAAGGTGATTTTGACATCTGAAAATTTGTTTTGAAAGATCTTTGAGCTGAAACTACACTTCTTCCATGCTCATAATATTGCTCAGTTATGAAACGCAGCTGTTCCACAGTCCATGCAGTCATCTTGAAGGGTTAGTTTTAACTAACACTTTTACTTTGTTTTGTATCTTATCTTGTTTTGTATTTTCAAAACCTATACAATCCTGTACAAACTTGTAACTATCCTCTTTCGAATGATGCGTATGATTTTATAAAAGGACTTATACTTTAAGAGTTACAGGGGTTTCTTTTGGGTCCCATTTCTCTGGATCACCCTTTACTTATAAGCGGGACCCTTTAATAAAATACCCTTCTGACGTCGGGGGAACGGGCTCTAACCTAGGTGCAAATTTCTTAATGGTCCCTGGACTGTTTTCCCCTCTTGTTTTTGGTTCATTCGTTTTTCTGCAGCCACCCGAAGAGGATGCCAGTGGGTATCGAAACTGTTGTGGAAATAAACTGTCTATTAGAGTTGGTTGTTATTATCAAACTTCAATTGACTTTAGCAAAGCCTTTGACTCAGTGAAGAGAAAAAAAATTGTACATGTTTTAATAAAATATAAAGTACACTCAAAAATTATAGGTGCCATAGCTAATATCTATAAAGACAACAAGACCATGGTTATAAAATTCGGCTCAGTGGAAAAAGAAATAGAAGTTAAAAGTGGCATAAGACAAGGTTGCACGGGTTCAACCGTGCTGTTTAAACTAATAACGGACCTGATTATAGATAAATTAGAAGAAAAAGGGACAGGTTTTCAGAATGAACTTTTAAATATAAGAATCTTGTTTTTTGCTGATGATGGGCTCCTCTTGGCACACTCACTGGAAGAACAACAAATAATTTGAAAACAGTAATAGAAGTCAGTAAGGAGTGTGGCCTTGATATAAACAACAACAAAAGCAGTATAATGGTTTATAATATGAAAAATCAGCCTCAAGAAATAGAAAACATTAAAGTTACAGATAAAATCAAGTATCTTCGTTATTTTACAACGCACAAAGAAAAGAAAAAATGTTTGAAAAAGTACAAAAATTGGCGAACATAACCTATTCTGTGATTGCCAGGAGCTGTAACAAAATTATGATAAAGAAAACATATTGGAAAAATGTTGCTGTACCCTCAGAGTTATATGGAACAAATGTAATAAATCTTACTGACACAGAAATGGAAAAAGATACAATGAATTGAGAATGGAGTTTATAGACAAATACTGGGGGCACCGAAATACGCACCAAACTGCACCCTAAGGGGAGAAATTGGAGCATCCCTAATGAAAAGAAGGATAATAGATGGAAGGACACAATATATAAAGAATATAAGAAAGGGAAAAAACCAACTGTGAAAGACCATTTTAGAAACAATACGAGAAAGAAGTAACACTAAATGGATAAAAACAACCAAAAAATACCTTGAAGAAGTGAACATCAGCTACGTCGTAGCCAATGTCGTAACACCGCTTCCCGTTGATCAGCGAAGTTAAGCGACAGTGGGTCTGCATAGTAGTTGGATGGGAGACCGTCCTCCGTGTCCAGATTATGTAGCGACCCGTGGTTCGGATCCCACGTAAAGCTGTAGGTCCCTTCCGTCATATGACCTTAGATGTCGCGAAGGAGGTTAAACAACCCCAATCATTATTATCCCTTTGAAAAGTAAAATGAAAAATGGAAGATCATGTTTAAAGAACAGACCTATTTTTAGGCTCTTTCCATATTACTCGCGAAGAATACTTACGGTTGTTTCATTAATCATGGTTACCCTAATCCATGCAGTTCCCCAATGGGGGTTCCGCAGGTGCCTCCTATAGGGGGTGGTACGACAAAATTTCGGGAAAATTACCCTCCCCCCAAAAAAAAATCAGAAAAAGAAAATATAACATTAAATAGCAAAAGGGAGACAGTAGAAACATGACATCCGTATAGGCTCACATAATTATTTAGGTCTGATTTTGTAATTAGAGTCGAGTATTCTAATCAAAACATTATCTGAATATGTCGTTGGGAAAAATGAGAGCTTTTCAGGCAAGATCTTTTGAGAGTAATTTCAATTTTCACATTAGAAAATAAATAATTGAAACTTTGAAAATTACTAAAGATGTGAAAATTTAAAGTCGCAATTTATTAGGTCCATACCAAGCGCGCAGCTAGACTTCAAAATTTGGAGGCAAGAAAATAATCAGGGAGGAGGGAGTAACACTGACTTTGTAATATGAATATTGTAAATGTAATAAATGTAACGAACTTCTTCATATTATAATTTATTATTACATCTAGTTTTAAAGTATCTTCATTTATATTTTTAGTTAACATCTATTTCAATCTTTCAAATATTTTATTTGACATTGGCAATTTTTTTCGGGGATCAAGCTAGAATTTTAGAGAGGGCAGTTGCCCTCCCAGACCCCACCCTTTAACGTCATTGGTTCATACCGTCACCATACGATAAGTGTATAGGCTCAGTTTGAAGTTACGTGATGTTAGGGGTTGGGAGTAACTGAATGTTGAAACGTGATAGATGAAAAAACCCTCCAGATTATGTCAAAAGATGAACAGATAGCAATGAGGTACCATGAGCCAGAAAAGGTCGGGAACTACTGCCCTAATCTCTATATTCCATCCATCCATCCATCGTGTTCTGCCTATCAGATAGGTCCAACTCGTGTGCAGAGCTGGGCACTTGCGGCATATTGCGGTACTGCGGTACTGCTGCACTACCAAACCGGTACGAAACCGGTACGCGGAAATTTGAATGCGGTAGCGGTACTGCGGTACTTTCAGCGATCCTTTGCGGTACTGCGTTATGGGGGCCCGGGGTGGTAGTGCGGTGGTACCGCAAGTACCGCAGTACCGCAAAATATGCCGCAAATGCCCAGCTCTGCAGTCGTGTGTCCCGCCAAAGTGTTCTATCCTGAGCTATCCTTTTCATCTCACGGTAGCTCCTGCTTGCCTTCAAATCATCCAGCATTGCTTTACTTTTCCTTCCCCTCGGCCTTCTACCTTCATATCTACCCTCTATCACCACCTTCAACAATCCTTCTCCTCTCAACGCGTGTCCGATCCGATCCACTTCTTCTGTCTTTCTCTTATCACCTTAATGAGTCTTCTTTCCTGCCTCACCTGTTGCAGTACTTCCTCATTACTTTGGTGTTCCCTCCAGCTTATCTTTAGCATTCTTCTCCAAATCCACATTTCAAAACTTTCCAGGAGTTTCTTTTCAGTTGTTTTCAGTGTCCATGTTTCTGCTCCATACAGTACCACACTCCATATCAAGCTTTTTACTAACCTTTTCTTCGGCCTCAAGTTGAGTTTACCTGTAAGTAGTATTTTCTGTCTCTCAAAAGCTACCTTACTCATACCAATTCTAGATCTTACTTCCTTATTGCAATCTCCATTGTTGTTAATAAACTTCCCCGATATTTAAACTGTTCAGTTTCTTCTAAGGTCCGATTTCCTATCATTAGGTTCATTTGTGTTCCTTTCCTTCTTGCAATTTTCATTACCTTTGTCTTCGTCTCATTAATTCTCATTCCGAATTCTTCCGCCGTTGTTGTCAAGCTATTGACCATTCTTTGCAGTCCTTCCTCAGTACTACAAACAAATGCTTTGTCATCTCCAAACCTTACAGATTTGACCAATTTACCTCCCACTCTGATTCTCTCTTCCAGATCTGAGTGCTTCTATTATCATTGCTTCCGCATAGATGTTAAATAACACGGGGGACAGGGAACATCCTTGCCTGACCCCTCTCCCAACCAATGCAAGCTCAGATTCTCCTCCTGCAACTCCAACATTCACAGTCTGCCCAAGATATAGATTTTTTTATCAGCCTACGGTCCCTCCAGTCAACATTAATATTCTTCAATATTTCCATTAGTTTCCTCCACTGGACTCTGTCAAAAGCTTTTTCAAAGTCAATAAAACAAACATTTCCTGATCATGTTCCAGCACTCTCTCTCCCATCATTCTCATAATAGCTTCTCTTGTTCAGCATTTTGACCTAAATCCAAACTGATCCTCTCCAATGTACCGCTCAGCTCTGTTCGTTAGTCTTCTGGTTAGTATCCTTAGCATTATTTTTGATGCATGGCTGACCAAGCTTATGGTTCGAAATTCTGAACACTTGGTGGCTCTCGGTTTCTTGGGGATAGTAATCATAGAGACTCTCATAAAGTCAGCAGGCCAGTCTTCTTTCATACATGTTTCTGCACAATACATTCACCTCCTCTCTAGCATCACCTTCAAGACTCTTCAGAAGTTCTATTGGTACATCATCTGGTCCTGGAGCCTTGCCATTTCTTAGGTCTTTTACAGCCATCTCTACTTCTCTTTCCAATATGTCCGGTCCCATACAATCTACTTCCTCCATTTCGATGTTATTAGGTTTGTTCTCTTTATCATATAGTTCTTCAATATATTCAATCCATCTCTTCCTTATATTTTCTGGTCGTTTCAGTTTTTCTCCATTTCTCCCCTCTATTTCTCGCACTCCCAAGCTACTTCTTTTCCATCTATTTATGCCCTTGACTTTTTGGTACATTAAATCAGTTCTTCCTTTCCTTTCCTAATTCCTCCAATTCCCTGCACTCCTCTCCAAGCCACATCTCTCTTGCTTTATCAGTTTCTCTTCTCAGTTCGTTCTTCAACTGTCTGTATCGTTGTCCCCCTTCTTCTGTATTTATACTCTTCAATTTTCGTCTTCCTTCCATTTTGTCAAGCATCTCTGTAGTGACCCAGGGTTTGCTTGCTTCTCTTTTCACATACTGTAGCTAACCGATATTTTCCTGTGCACTCTCCTTTATTGTATCCCTTAGTCTACACCATCTTTCTTCACTTATCATATAAATGTGGCCGTCATTTCTTTGCCTCCTTATCTCTTCATTCACCTTTTTAGCAAAAACTATCCTTTGTTCTCCCTTCAGTTTTTCAGTATCCCATTTCTTCCCTACTTTATTCTCTTTCAGTCTTCAGCCTCACCATATTTTCCATTACCACCAAGTTATGATCGGAGTCAGCATCTGCTCCAGGATAAGCTTTCGAGTTCTTCACTGCATTCTTATATCTCTGGCTTGCCAAAATAAAGTCAATTTGGAATCTTTCAGTGTCTCCTGGTTTTTCTCATGTGTATCTCCTCCTTTTATAATTTTGGAACCAAGTATTAGTCACTGAGTTCTTGCCTTCTGCAAAATTTTACAAGCTTTTCTCCTCTTTCATTTCTTCTACCTAATCCGAATGGTCCAACCTCCCTTCCGTCTTTCCCCTCTCCAATCACACTATTCCAGTCCCCCATGATTACGTTAGCATTTCTTCCATGGGCTTCAATTATTTCCTCTATTTTATCATACAATTTCTTCTACCTCTTCTTCCGATGGGCGCTTGTTGGTATATACACTTGCATGACAAATGTATCTACTTTTTCGCCTTTCATTCTTATCCACATGATTCTATCTGACACACAGTCTAACTCCTCTACGGTGTTTCTTATCCTTCCTCTAAGTAAAAGCAACTCCTCTCTCAGCCCTGTCGCCACCAGAATAAATCACTCACGTCTCCTCTATAAAATCTCCTCCTCGCCATCTGACTTCCGACAACCCCATGACATCTATGCTCAGCCTATTCATCTCTTGTTTGATGTTCCCTAACTTTTCTGGTCTGTTCATTGTTCTTACATTCCACGTCCCAATCTTTACTCCTTTGTTGGTGTCGCGGGGAATTTGCCTGATGACGACCTGGGAAGCCCTGCTGCTTCCCCTGCCGAGCGCGACATTGCCTATCTTTTGACTGGCAACTCCGTTTGCGCTGTTATTCCGATTTCTTCCTGTGGACATTTTCATGAGTTTAACAAGGGCATATTAGTGAAATGGCTGCCCATTGCCTTCTTCACCGCCACTGCCTTCTTCTTAAAGTTTGTTTTTATAACCATACTCGCACCAAAGCCTACCAATATCTAGTCTAGTTTATCCACGCTCACACCTTAACATGTAAATCCTTTCATACGAACGATTTTGAGCAGGAATTTTTCGAGCTAGTGAATCCTAAACATTTACAGTACAGTACTTCACGCTCACGAGCCAATTAGATTTTGAGTGCAGCTTCACAAATTTGTCTCGCTTACTTTGAATTCGAAGCTAAAAGATTTGATGGATGCGGTATTTTTCAATATATGGTCTCACTGGCTTTTCCTCGATTTCACGAAACTATGAAATTTTATACGAGCGTGGCCTAACCAGATAAAGGAACATTTTGCTTGCACCCATACCTTCTTCAAATTTATTTGTATACCCTATACCTTCACTTATTTCCATACCATACATACCCATTATCCGATATACCAGGAGTGGCGAACCTTTTTAAAGTCGCGTGCCAAAAAAACATATAAACCATAAAAAAATTACGCGTGCCCACGAAAGTTTATATAACCTAACTATATTACACCAAATTATAAACATTAAGTCTATTATTTGATACTCATTATTGCAACGTTATTGTATTTTGCTTAGGCATGCCAGGCAAATTTGATCGCGTGCCCAAATGGGCACGCGTGCCATAGATTCGCCACCACTGCCATACACCATCCCTTATACAAATATTAATACTTTTTACAATCATTTTTAGTATAAAAAATCTACATATGGAATATCACCCATGAACACGCACGACTTTTCACGATGAAAAAATTCCCCCACTAGGATTCGAACCTATCAGCTCTGAGTTGAAAATGAGGGCGCTACGACGGGACAGAAGTTAACACAACCTGTCATACATTTAAACAACCGGGAAAACGAATAACCTTTCGCGTCCAGAGGCATTTTACGCGTCAACCCTCCCGCACTCGAGGTAATGACAAACATTTCATTCAAACTATCTGGTGCAACGATGGGAGTCCGATAAATGAAATATCATGCATGAATACGCACCAGATAATATCTCTTGCCATCATCAGTGCTGCGCGTATGAGTAAAAACACGAGCAAAAATTATGAATAAACATCACACGAGGAGAGAAATACTAAGAAGAAAGATTCTATGAACACGCTTCAAAAACACTAAAATATATATCATACAATTGAAGGGGACATCAACCAACATACCTCAAAATACATTAAAACGATATTAATTAAAGCATGAAGCGGGAGAATAGAATCGAATAAAAATTCTGGTGTCTAAAGTGGCGGCCCAGTGGTTCCCAACCGGTTTTGACTTATGGCCCCCTTAGGAACCTTATTTTTTCCTGTGGCCCCCATAAGCATTATTTTCAGTAGGTAATATGCAGATTAACTCTATTTTACAAAATAACATTTTCCTGTGGCCCCCTTCAAATGTGCCATGGCCCCCAGGGAGCCATATGGCCCCCGGTTGGGAAACACTGGACCGTCACCGTCACTCTAAACCACGACCTGCTCAAGGGGAATTGAGTGACAAACGTAGATAACAAAAATTATTATTTTTTATATGAACGGGTGGTCTTCATTGGATAAAGGTTGCGTATTTTAAGCGTACTCGTGTAGGTGTGGTTTATGGTTTACGAATGTACGCCGTTTTAAACGGGTACAAATCACGTTGTAAGCCTTACGTATATAAGATTTTAAAGCTACTGCTACGAAGTAACTTATTTTTATCTTGAAAATTATTGAGAAATAGTAGAGAAAATTGGGTACTGAAGAAACTGGTTGGAACGATTACCAAACTCCCGCGCTCGTCCACTCGTATTTTTAGTTAGCCAACGTGATGTTACTTCAAAATAAATTTTGTTTACATTAAACTTATATAAGATTATATTCACTTGGAATTAATCACTTTGAAATTTTCCACACGAAATCGAGCCCAATTCCACGTAATATAATCTTATACGCGTTTAAACTAAACCAAATTTATTTGGTAGTAGGTATCCCTCGTAATTTAACGAGGATGCGTTCGAAAACACCGTAACTTTCGAAATCGTTAACTTACAAACTTGACTTCTGAGGGGAAAAATTGAGTTACGTTCGCGTCAACTAAAATCGACCCTAATTTTTGCTCAGAACCCATTTCTTTCAATAATTTTTCTGAGATATATTTTCTTTTATGCACTTATTAATCATTCATTACCAAAAAGTAACATGTAATGCACAAAACAGAAACTTAAGCTTACCCTGGCCGAATGTAACACGGTGACACTGGGAGAGAGCGTGTGAACGACGAGCGGACCCCGCCAGGGCCGCTACCAATCAGCGCGTGGGAAATTCGAATGAGCACTCGCTAACTTACGACAAAATGGATAAATTAAGACCTCGCTAACTTACGAATCGCTAACTAACGGGGAATACCCGTAACAATATAGTATTGCTTTCAATTTTACCAAAACTAAGCTTCACAATTTTGAACGCAGTAAAAGCTTTGTTCATCTAAAATAAACTTTTTTGTTATTATTATTTAAAAATAAAAGTATTTTTACACGTTGTACGCACATATGACCATCACAAACGAGTGAATTCACATTTGCTTCCTCTTCATCCACCAGATATGGGTCATTTACAAGGTTTATATTTATCTTTATCATTATCATTACCAGAAATTTTTCATTATCATTACCATCACAGCATTTTTGTTTCATTATCATTACATTATCATTACGAGCCCTTCATTATCATTGTAATGATCATTACAATACTGAATATACTGAATAAGCACTCCACCGGTGCACTGGAGGCAGGGATGCAAAGATGCTTGGCATCAAGAACAGATACGTCAGGATACAGATGTGCATTGTCCCTCCACCATGTCGGGATTGCAGTCCTCATCAATTGCAGGGCTGGTCAAGGTAGCTGTCCACCTGGCTGACAATAGGGTTCTGAGAAGCTGTGGAGGGAGCTGGAGCAGCCATAAAATTGAACAACTTGCACCGCTTTGGTGCTGGTTGGGACTGGGAAGAATCAGAAGCCGCATATTATATATATATATATATATATATATATATATATATATATATATATACACCTTACCTTACAACCTTACAAAGGTTTCGCACGATGATTCCTCATTTCGCGAAGGTCAAGCTTGTCGCCCCCCTACTCTCGAGTTGGCCTGGTGAAGTAGTGAGTTGGTTTCTTGTGCTCTCCACCTCACATAGCCAGGTACGCCTGGCTCATCGGGGATTGTTCTGAGCCAGGCATCTAGTCTTCTTTTGAAGATGTCCACTGCAACTCCCTTCGTGTTTCTTAGGTCTTTAGGCAACTGATTAAACAGTTTTGGTCCTCTCACTACAAAACTATTTTATTTCAGGGTTAAGGATGTCCCCTGTCTCGACTTCAATTTGGGAATACGATACAGTCTACCGTTTCTACCTTCCACCGTTGTTTGGGGAGTTATAGGGTTCAGAGTAAGATTAGGGACTAGTTTCTCCATTATTTTCCAAGTGTAAATAATGGTGTATCTCTCTCTTCTCCTTTCCAGTGAATATAGGTCTAGTTCGCGTAACCTTTCCCAGTAATTTAGTTCTTTGCACCACTAATCTTGGCTGTGAAGCTTCTCTGGATCCCTTCCAGCTGTCTAATGTTTTCTTTTTTATATGGGGATGTTAGGACCGAGCAGTATTCCAATTTCGATATGATCAGGGTTTTCAGTAGAGGAATCATTACATTCCTATCCCTTCGTTTAAAGGTTCTCAATATCTGACCCGTTATTCTCTTTGCTCTGCTTACTGCTATCTTATTTTGTGTTTCAAATTTCGCATCATCTGTCACTACAACCCCTAAATCTTTTGCTCTGGAATTTCTCTGAATTTCCTGTCCATTTGGGGTATAATATTCCATGGATTTTAGTTCTTCTTTTTTTCCGTACCCTAATAGCTGAAATTTCTCGGTGTTAAACTTCATATTGTTGTCTTCCGTCCACTTGTAGATTCTGTTTATGTCGGTTTGTAGAGATCATATATCTTCTGGGTTTCTTATTTTTCAACTGATCTTTGTGTCATCCGCAAAGGATGTTACTGTGCTGTCTCTGGTAACGTCCTCATCTATGTCAGTTAGCTTGATCATGAAGAATAGTGGAGCTAATACTGTTCCTTGTGGTACTGAGCTGAGGACCTCTGATACTGATGAAGATACTCCTTGTACTGTAACGACTTGCCGCCGCTCACTAAGGAAATTATATATCTATTTCCCTACTTTTCCTGTTATTCCCATATATTTCAGTTTATGTATTATGATTCCATGGTCACACTTGTCGAACGCTTTACCAAAGTCTGTGTATCATAGTTTTCTTTACTTTCAAGTGCATCAATAATGTTGTTGTAGTGTTCTATTAGTTGTGATACGCATGATCTGCCTGACCGAAACCCACGTTGGTTATCTCTCAATTTTTTCTGAGTTTCCAAAAAGTCATAGATTTCTGTCTAACTATTCTTTCAAATATTTTAGTGAGATGAGATGTAAGCGACACTGGCCTACAGTTTTTGGTCTCAGATCGATCTCCTTTATATACTGGAACTATGTTTGCGTTCTTCAGGATGCCCGGTATTTCTCCCGTGTCTAGTGATCGTCTCCATATCCAGTATAGGGCTCAGCGATTGCATTGTTGCAGTTTTTGATCAATGTGGCATTCCATTTATCCGGTCCTGCCGCTGTGTGTGTTTTTAGTTTCCCTATGGCTTGTGTAATATCATCCGTCGTAAAGTCGAAATCCGTTATACTTTCCCCTTGTGGTTCTTCTTCAAAGAACGCGTTTCTATCGCATATCAATGTGCCAGTTTTGGGGATACTGAAAGATGATTCGTACTGAGCTCTTAATATTTCAGATACTTCTGTTAGATCATCAGATAAAGCACTGTTCTCATTTTTCAAAGGTCCGATAGTCGTATGGTTTTTCGACTTTCTTTTTGCGAAATTATAGAAGTACTTTGAGTTAGCCTTTATCGCTTCTATCGCGTCGTCGTCGTCTTTTTTTGTATGCTTCTCGATTAGTTCCTGTATGACGACATCGATACTTTGCAGTTTATGATTTAATACTTTTCTGATGTTATCATCTTTAAAATTACTTAATTTTGCAGTCACTCTTTTTCTTTTTCGAAACAATGCCCTCTTTCGTCTATCGAACCTGCTTCTCTTTCCTCTTTGTTGTATTTTTGCGACACGTCTTTCCACACTTTCCAGCGTCTTCTCCTCTAAGGTCATTAGCATCTCTTCCGTTGTCTTGGCCTCGAAGATGGTTTTCCAGTCTGTTACTTCCATGCTGGATGCAACACCTTCCCATTTTATAGCTTTGGAGTGAAAATAAAAAATTTCGAATTTGCTTCTTTCTATAGTGCGTCTTCTTTCCTTTCCTGTTGCCTTTATATTAGTTGTTATTTCAATGATGTTGTGGTCCGATATCATAATTGGGGATATTTCTACATTATCAATTAGATTACTGTTCTTTGTGAATACCAAATCTAGGCAGTTGTTTTTCCTTCTGTTTTCTGTTATTTCTTGTTATATATATATATGTATATAAATTACACTGTAATGAAAATGTAATGTGTAATGATTCATTACAGACCTTTCAGTACCATTACTATTATTGCCTCGAAATTTCTTTCATTACAAGAGATTTGTAATTAATTATAATTAATTACCATTACAATGATAATGACCCCACGTCTGTCATCCACCTTAAAAATACTTTTTAAATTTTTCACGCATTTGCTCATTTTGCACTTACACATTGCCATTCTTATCTTTCACATTACCAGTTATTCCACCAGACTCACCTTTTCTCTTCCTCACTTCTTTCTACCTAGATAACTTTCTGCTCTTCATATAAGGCTCATTCATCTTCCTCCCCTTTCTTCACCTACTCTTCTTTTTACTTCATTTTACTACTCGCTTAACATCCTTCTCGCATTCTTTGTTCAACTCATTACATCTCCTTTCAGGCTGAGTTTGTAACCTTTTTTCCTCAGACTCTCTTCTTTCACTACATTCTTCACCTCATCGTTGTACCATGATGTCACCTTTCTTTTCACCTCATTTTGTACACACCCACATACATCAGATGCTGTCTTCACTGAACATTCCTTATACATATTGCATACTCTCTCTCTCTCTCTCATATACGATTAATAACATAATAAAAATAATTATAATATTGTTTTCCGTTTGGAATGCAAAAATTTTCCATCGCAATTGCGATTTCATCTTTATTCTTGAAATTTATTATAAATTCAAATTCAATCCTAAAATAAAAAACCCTTCAAAGTTCAAACCGGTTACACTTCAAGTTCTCACCACCAAAAAATTTCATTCCAATTTCGGAATTCGAATTGCCCATATATATATATATATATATATATATATATATATATATATATATATATATATGCAATAAAATCACAGAACAACGTGATCTTTTTAATAAGCAAAGAGCCACAGGGAAAAGGAAACACGAAATCCGAGCGGTTTCGTGATATATTCACATCTTCAGGGACAAGAAATATATATATATATATATATATATATATAAAAATTATTTTTGGAGATAAAAATGTCTAAAATTTTGCATAGTTTCCCTTATTTTTAAAGCTCTATATTTACCATTTCTTCGATGACTGGAAAATTTTATCGGATATTTACAAAGAAAATATCGTGAAAATATTTTTCCCGATTTGACTTCGATTTTAATATATATATATATATATATATATATATATTATATATATATATATATATATATATATATATAGAGAGAGAGAGAGAGAGGAGAGAGAGAGAGAGAGAGAGAGAGAGAGAGAGAGAGAGAGAGAGAGAGAGGAGAGAGAGAGAGAGAGAGAGAGAGAGAGAGAGAATTGACAAAAGTAAATAGACACCTTCGGATTTTCCAGTTTTGATTTGATAATAAAAGTGAATAAATAATAACGGACTTATTGAATAATATATTCAGAATGGTGTTGCTTTCCCCTTTGCGTTATTATGTAAAGGTGACACCCATTCTGGCATTCCATTGATGAACTTTGCTATTTCTTCTTGAGGACAATCATCGTGGTGTCTATTTACTTTTGTCAATCCTCTGTATGTCGCAGGGTGGAAAAGTATTTTTAAGTTTTTCCACTGCTAGGGTAGAACCAGACTCGAAAATGTGGCTCTTTTTTGGCCAATTTTGCTTCAGGTCATTCCCTCCGGAAAGTGACTTCGCATCCGTTGTTCTGATCTACAGGATCAATAAATAAATCAATGATTCTGAATAATTTTTGATGGATGAACTGAAGTTCCATTTCGGTCCTTTCCACGGTGGCTTCAGGGTCATTCCAGTACCGCATAATACCCTGATACCACATTTCATTAATGTCAAGGTGGTCAGGTCAAGAATAATAATACCCTTCCTGAATGAACTAGAGAGACGTACTCCTCCGAACATCGCCATTTTTAATCACTCTCAGATAATGCTTAATTTTATGTACTTTCTTTCGAACGTACCTGATTCATACCCTTCCAAATACCCAGGTCTAGCTCCGAAGGAGGCATCAGGCGCAACAAACGCCGGTCATCGATCGTGGTCATCCCTCCCATGCAGATCTGCCCCGGTGACCTTCTCGTCTATTCCAAAGTCCTGACGCACAAGACGAACCTCATCGGAGGCACTGGTACGTTTTTTATCTACTTTCATCTACCAATTATTTTTATATCACGTATTTACTCTCGTAGTTTATATACTTTAGTATTTTTCATCTACCTTATTATATTTCCTCTACTTTCATCTACCTCAAATTTTTCATTTCTTGTCATTTTATTTAGAAGCTCATTTGGCCAGGTTTATTTTCATCTTTCAATCAACTTTATCTACTTCAATCTATAAGTTATTAACTTTTATCTACTTTCATCTCTACGAATTATTATTAATCTTTCTGCTACCATATGATCGTTATATATATATATATATATATATATATATAGATAATATTAGTATGTATGATGAATTTCACAAATAAACGTGAAATAAATAAATAATGCACACCCACAAGGAAAATGAAAAGCGGTTCCAAGGCCTTTCATGTATTCAACAGTACAACTCGTCAAGAAATTCTCTGAGGTGGTGTTCTGTTGAATAAACGAAAGGCTTTGTAATGACTTTTTATTTTTCTTGCGAGTATGCTGTGTGTATATATATATATATATATATATATATATATATAATATATATATATATATAATAAAAAGGTAGTAATAACAGTAAATGTTTGTGATCATTATAATTTTTACGAAATAATGTTTTAAAGGAAGGAAAATTACCTCATTTATCACAACTTGTCATCATTTTTTTAAATGATCATCATTTCCTAAAATTTTAAGATCGTTTTCCATTTTTTTTTTTCCGGGGTGGGGTGGGGGGGGTGGGTGAAAAAAATAAAGTTTGCAACGCTGAAATACAGAGTTTTCTATTTTCTACTTCGTTTCGATGAGATTCCCTCGGAGGAGAAATGACTTTACTCTCGATGGACTTTAACTATTGGGAAATAATGCGATGTATCTATCAAATATTCGATTGGGGGCGGGGGTGTCTTCCGCGCTGAGATTTTTTGTACGCTTAAAGCTTACATACGCAATCAGATATTTGGTACATACACCCGGATTTTGCACATGCTTAGATATTGGATCCGTTTAGATCTCGCATATACACTTAGATCATATAATATTGAGATCTTAGCAAGTTAGCAACGCATTAACCTTTTGATACCCGATTAAAAGAACAGTTTACGCGAAAGATTATTTAAAAAGGGGAAGTATTCTATCCGCAATCAAGTTCAAACATTTTTTTCAATTGGTTCATTATTTATAGTCCCCTCAGGCCGGACGCACGCGGGATCGTCTCGCGACTGACGACTCGAGTCGCGCGTGATTTTGACGGAACTGTCAACTGACTTCTTCATACCAAAGAAACTAAATAATAAGAATGGACATTCATTATTTATTGTTATTTTCCTCTTCTTTACGCGGGAAGGAGGGGCCAAGGGCGAATGCCCGCTAAAACGCCTGGACACATTGCGTTTAAAAACGCAGTATATCCAGGCATCTTGAAAACCTCGGAGTCCTTGATTTTGGCTCTTTTTCTTCTTCTTCTTTTATCGGGGCCGGGGACGTTTCTGCGGGCATTCGTCCTTGGCCCCTCCTACCTGCATATAAAAAGGAAAAAAAAATAAATAATAAGTCAATGTCAGAGAAATAACCCGCTTATTTATACTTCTCTTTCATCTACACCGTTATCTATTTACGCTATTTTATGTACACTTATTTATTTCCAGGGTCATAGAATCAAGTATTGCTCCAGATAAAAACAATGTTTGCCAATTACGTTAGGTTAAGCAAGGGTAGGCTAAGTTAGGTTGTTAGGTTATTCAAGGTTGAACTTTAACCAAATTCCTTCCCCATCAAGAAAAAAAAAAAAAGGCGTATTATTAACATCAACCTACCCTTGGATTGGGTTGAGTTAGGTTAGGATGTGATGGGTTGTCTTAGCTAAGATACATTTAGGCTGCGCTGGATGAGGTTCAGTTAAGATAAGGTAAAGTTAACTGGAAAAGAAAAAACGAACGTTGATCGAGAGTAATGTTAAGAATGGGGGAGAGTACCCTGGTTCGGGTTATGCCGGGAAACTCTCTACGAGTTTGTCGATCCTACATCGGGTATCTGATGGGAAGAATCCAACATCAGGTATCTGATCGTGAGAGAACACGCAGCACCCACCAATAAAGCTATAATTCAAGCATCTATTATACGCGCGAGTCTTCTGCCTATTTTAAGGACTTCATTCGGTTCCCCTATTCCTTAATATAAATTTCCCGAAGCTCAGCCGCGAACTTTGCCTTATATATAGAGAGTTGACAAATGTAAATAGACACCTTCGGTTTTTCCATAGCTTTTAATTCGATAATAAAAATCAATATATAATAACAGGTTTACTGAATCAATATATTTAGAATCGTGTTGCTTTCCACTTTCCATTAAGTAGAGCTGACAGGTTCTAGCATTCCAGTGATGAGCTTTGGCATTTGTTCTTGAGGACAATCATCGTGGTGTCTACTCCTGTTAACTCTGTGTGTATATATGTGTGTGTGTGTGTATGTATAATATATATATATATATACAGTATATATATATATATATATATATATATATATATATATACACCTAAATTCCCAAGTACCGTCAATAGTAAGCCACCATTTTTACCAATTACGTCGAACTTTGTAAATAAGTCGGATTTCCTTGTACGACCTACTTTTTTTTTTTAGGTCTGGTTAGGCTAGATTAGGTTAATTCAAGTTAAATTAACGTAACCTAACGTAAAGCAAATCAGAGGGTGTGTCAAATCTGAGGAAGCATAAAGGACGACTTATTTGAGTTTTTTAAAATTAAAATCGTAACGGGGTGAAATAAAATAATAATCACTAAACGGTAAAAACAATAAAGCTTTCTCTAAACTTTCTCATAGAACCGCTCTCCCCCTCCCTCCTTACTTTAACACAAGCGAAAGTAATTAAAAATTTTGCAAATATAAAGTATATAACCTGTTCGGCCTACTGGGTAAAAATTGGTCATGAACGAAAATTTACACAAACGTTCGACCAACTCTGGCATATATATATATATATTTATATATAGGGCGTCCCATAAGTCCGGTCTTACAGGAAAATTTATTTTAAATTAAATTTACATAAGTACAGTGCCCGCGAAAAGTATCTGCTACCCATCCCTAAAATATGTTTTTTTAAACTTTTATTCATGCAGACCTACCCTACCTGCATGCAGACCTACCTTCTAGTATTTTGTCATCTCTCCTTTCACTATTTTCACTTCTTTTATGCAGTCAGGTATTGACAGAGCAAGTTTTTCACAGTATTCTGGAGTTATTTCTGTGCACCACGGTGATTTCAGGGTTTCTTCCAATTTTGGGAGCGATCCGGTATCTCTATCTTGAAGCTTATTTTTGATGATTGTCCACATTCTCGATGGGATTCAGGTCTGGGCTATTACCAGACCAGTCTAACACTTTCAATTTTTTGTTTTTAAGCTACAAAGAGACACTTTTAGCCCTGTGATATGGGGTTCCATCATGTTGAAACCATGCGCTAGAGTGAATGTTCATGAATGTCATTAAATGGTTGTTTAGTACATTTATATACATTTTTGCATTCATTGTTGTTATGTGGCAAAAAATACAAACCTTCGCGATTATGAGGAGAAAAACACCCCGAAACCATAACACTGGGAGGGTGCTTTACAGTTTTTACAGTGTATTTGGGGGCCCACCCTGTTACTTCCTGCTGGTCTTCTAACAATTCCAGGCCTAGATGAAAATGGTTTGAAGCTAGATTCGTCACTAAACATAACTACTTTCCATTATTCTGATGTCCAATTTTCATACGTCTTACAAAATTCAATCCGTTTTTTCTTCATACGTGCTGTTAACAACGGTTTTCGGGCTGGACGCCTTGCTGGCAGTTTTAGGTCCTTTTGGAGACGTTCTTGAATAGTACGAATAGAGACTTGTCCGAGGAGTTCAGGATTGTCATTCTTTACCTATCGCACAGATAAAATCATAAAACGAGTGATCTTAGCTAATCCTACGATATCTGCACGTAAATTAAAGATTGACAATCCTGAACTGCTTGGACAAGTCTCTATTCGTATCATTCAAGAACGTCTCCAAAAGGACCTAAAACTGCCAGCAAGGCGTCCAGCCCAAAAACCGTTGTCAACAGCACGTATGAAGTAAAAAACGGATTGAATTTTGTAAGTAGTATGAAAATTGAACATCAAAATAATGGAAAGAAGTTATGTTTAGTGACGAATCTACCTTCAAAACATTTTCATCTAGGACTGGAATTGTTAGAAGGCCAGCAGGAAGTAACAGGATGGACCCCCAAATACACTGTAAAAACTGTAAAGCACCTTCCCAGTGTTGTGGTTTCGGGGTGTTTTTCTCCTCATGGTCGCGAAGGTTTGTATTTTTTGCCATATAACACAACAATGAATGCAAAAATGTACACAAATGTACTGAACAACCATTTACTGACATTCATGAACATTCACTCTAGTGCATGGTTTCAACATGATGGGGCCCCATGTCACAGGACTAAAAGTCTCTCTTTGTGGCTTAAAAACAAAAAATTGAAAGTGTTAGACTGGTCTGGTAATAGCCCAGACCTGAATCTCAGAGAAAATATGTGGACAATCATCAAAAATAAGCTTCAAGGTAGAGATATCGGATCACTCCCAAAATTGGAAGAAACCCTGAAATCACCGTGGTGCACAGAAATAACTCCAGAATACTGTGGAAAAACTTGCTCTGTCAATACCTGACTGCATAAAAGTAAAAATGGTGAAAGGAGAGATGACAAAATACAACGTAGGTAGGTAGGTTTGCATGAATTAATGGTGATAAACGTTTAAAAAGCATATTTTAGGGATGGGTAGCAGATAATTTTCGCGGGCACTGTAATACATTAGAACTAAAACAAACGTTCAAGTTGATGTCTTGTTTTGGGACCTTTTTTTGTTGCGGGTAAAATAACACGCAATGGCTAATATGAAAGCGAGTTACACTCGTGAGAAAAAGGCATCCTGAGGACTTTTCCTCACGAGTGTAACTCGCTTCCATATTAGCCATGCGTTATTTTACCTACAACCAAAGAAAAAAGGTCCCAAAACAAGACATCAACTTGAACATTTGTTTTAGTTCTAATGTATTACTTTTGTATATTTAATTTTTTTTAAATTTTCCGATGAGACCCGACTTATGGGACACCCGGTATATACATAAAAATGTTAAGCAATACCTGTTCTTAATCACACAAATACTCGGGATTACTAAACGAATCTTAAACTTCACAAATAAAAGGGTTTTTTTGCAGCATCAAAAGACTAATTTTTTATTATAAACACTCCCAACAATTAGGGGAACGACCATACGCTCAGTGGTAACGGTGGCGGTCTCTGAGCGGTGAGGCTGTGGTTCGCTCCCGACTACTGGTTCGTGGGTTGGGTTGAGAGGGTCGCTTACCCTCTTAATGCTTGGGATAAAAGTGACCCATGGGGCGCACTAACTCCCCACATCGTGGGGAAATGAGCTTCATTTGCCTTTTACTCCCGACAACTTTGTAAACTTTGCTCATCACGCGAAACAATATTGGGCTTTAAATGTACTAAAATTATTACTGAATAAGACCACGCTTTAAAACATGAATGATGCCTCACTCAAGTGGTTCTTGAGAAGCGAGGAAAAAGGGGGTTACTTAGAGCCCAATGTCGTAACACGCCTCCCATAGGTCAGCGAAGTTAAGCGGCATCGGATCTGGCTGTATTAAATTAGTTGGATGGGAGACCATCCTCCGCGTCCAAATATTATGCGTTTCTGATCTAGCTGTAGGTCCCCTCCGGTATATGACCCTAGATGCTGCGAAGGAGGTTAACCCTAGATTGGTATACTAGCTTATAACAAACGTCACAGGAAGACGGGTTGCACAAACCCCACAAATAAAACTCAAATACAAGTAGTTTTTTTATTAAGAAAAGGTAACTTTTGGAAACCGTCTGTAAAGCAGTCTCCATTGATCATACCATATAAATTTTCTTTCAAAAAACATACATTTAACCAACTTTAGAAAAAAGCTATTTAGATTTTGGATAAATCACGTTGGCTATGTCATACCCAAGTTTACCTATCTCGAGTTAAACAACCCCATTTGTAGTTGAGAAAGAAGTAATAATTTTCAGTTTTGTTGTTGGGTTTTGTCTTAAAATCCATATCAACATCAGATTCATTTCTGAAGCCTGAAGCGCGGTTCTCTCCTCTCTCGGTGGATCAGTTCAAGAAAAGGTCGGACCAAATCTTGCACACTATTTGAGGGTGTATGAATTTTTCCTTGGCACCTATTGCCATTGGTACCTCCTCGGTATGGGTCGCAAGGCCTTTTGAGGTACTTCTTGTCCTTGTAACTCCTTTAACTCTCTCTCTTTTTAATTTTACTGCGAGATATATGTAGCCGAAATGAATATAAAATTATTTTTGAAATGAACTATGAAAACATTATTAAATTTAAAATAGTTTACCATTAAAAAACATTTTAATTAAGGTTTTCATTAACATCAGTTATACTTAAAAGTTTAGTTAATTAAAAAGTTTTCGGAAAACTAATTAATTAAAAGTTAATACGTTTAAGTAAAGCTCAAAAGAAAAGGAAGGAAATAAAATGTACAGAAACAGGGAAATAAAAATAATGGAAATGACTGTCAGTCATACTAAACCAAACAAAATATCCTGTGCCCCCCCACCCACCCCACACGCGGGAGGAGGAGGGGTGGGTGAACGTGAAGTAGAGGGAGTCACCCGACCCCGGGCAAATGCAGTATGGGCGACCAACTCAACTCCAATCGTGTCGGCGACGGTGGGAATCGAACCCGAACCTTCGCGACAAAGAAAGGCATTTTCATTATCATTTTCATACATTCTTAGATCACTGTACTAATAATAATGAAGGCCAGAAACTGGCTCGGGCGAACTCAGGCGGCCCAGTGTGCTAACTTATAAATTATGAAGACTAGCACCATCGGGAGTCGAACCGTCGACCTCAGTGTCACGGTGTTATCCATGAACTGTATTTCATTACCTTATTGTACTTCACTGTTATCTCTCGTGTTCTTTTTACAGCCGGTGACCTCAATGGATCAACTCAGAGCTTAGCTGTCACAGACACAGGTAAAAATCCATTTAAATCCATTTTTAATGTTTCTGTTAGCCATTAAATCCAACAATCCACTCCGAATTTTAACCCTGATTATGTTTAAAATTTAGTCATTCCGGAGTTTAATCCGAGTCGGATTAAGCGTATTTTCGGTATTTTACTTCCTGTCCAATCACGACAATAAGTGATATATACTGTATATACGCCTCGGTGGTGGTGTGGTTAGCATCGCTGACTACGAATCCACCGCCCTCGGATTCGATTTCCGGTAACGGCAGGCGGTGCGCAGCAAACCCAACTGTTCATCCTTCCAAACAATAAAAATTGGTTAGTAGATAAATGAGCACCCTGGTTCCTAGTGGTTAAGACGCTGAGCTGCTGATCGGGAGGTCGTGAGATCGAGTCCGGGTGAGGACTGTAATTGCTGACCACCCGTGGTGGGTCGTGGTTCGGATTCCATGTTAAGCTGAAGGTCTAAAATGACGCAACAAGCATGACTTTCGTCCGAATGAACAATTCGAGCGGAAGCAAAACTATTATATATGTATGGAATGAATTTCACAATTAAACACGTGAAATGAATGAATGATGCAAATCCACAGGGAAAAGAAAAATTATTCCAAGGCATTTCGTGTATTCAGAAGTACACCTCGTCAGGGAATGAAGGGAGAAGACGAGATGACAAAAATATATATCTATGTACAGTGGGACAGAAAAAAAAAGATTAGCACCTGATCAACTAGAGTTAATTTGAGGCAAAAAGTATTTTAACAGGATATTGTCAATTTTATACATTCCCGCACTGTTATTGAAATTATCTTTAAATGGATAAATGCACATTCTAGAATATTCCTTTCAATTATATCTGTTTTTAATGAACGCTTTAGAACTATCTCACTTGATACTATGATTACATCTATACATATGGTTAAAACAATGCAATAGAATTATTTGCTGTTCTACACCAGGGTTAGCACCCAAAAATCCAACCCATAACCCACTGGAATTTTCAGTGGGTTTTTGTGTTTTTGGTCTGAGATGTTTATTTTAAAATAATTGAAATTTTTCTGATTGCTACATTGTTCAATTGTAGCTAATTAGAATGATTTGGCATGTTGATTATTTCAAGGAAGCTGATTTATAAAACAATTCTTAAATTATGCAATGTGTAAATAAATAAAGATTATGAAAAATTGAAAAGTTTTATTGGCCTTTTAAATGGTGTCCAGACTACAGACACAAATAGAGTACAGTAAAACTAATGAATGCTAAATAAAGGTGTATGTATATATATGTATATTATTCGCAAGTATTACTTGATCTTAAATGCTTATGAATGCTTATGAATTCTTATGAATGCTTATGAATTGCCTGGTCTTAAATTTTGGACCCATTTAATAAATTCTTTATTCTCTACAACTAAAATGGAATATTTGCTGAAAAGAAAAATCTGACCATTTGCAAATCTAGTTGTTCTTTTTGATCTACAGTTGTTCTAACCACATATGGCATTATCTGACCTTGCGTTTTCTTGGCTGGAGTAGAATGAAAAAATGGTATGGAACATTCAGAAGTGGTTGAAGTGAATGAAGTCTCACTACTGTGAATTGTAGTCATCATGAACCAAGCTTTCATATGATTTGCTCGAAGAGGGTCTACTCTCAAAACTGCCATGTCTATGTGTAGGAGGAGGAGTTGCTGATGTAGCTGCATTTGTAAGCTCATCCGCTTCATCATCACGAGCCTGTACCCATTTTTTATTGCATCGATTTAAGTGATGTTTCACTCATTCTATTTTTTTCGAAAATACACATCCGCAGTATTTGCACCGAACTCTATTTGGTTGGTCACTCAACATTTTTACTTCATCCCATTTAGCAGCTTTAAGTCTGCCACCAGTATGTGCAGGTCTAACTTTAGGCATTATTAAATAGATATTAATTAACTAAAACTGATCTCTGGAAAAAAGATGTTAAAAAATAATAATAATGTCTACTGTCTAGGCCTGTAAACAAATTGCAATAAAAATTCAGAAAAACATGCTACCGTGTTGATTCAAAATAGAACAAAAGCCACACTTTATGTTAAATGAAAACACAATACGTTTCAACAGCATACTGCTATCTTCTCCAGTTGAAAGTGACCTTAAAACAAACAAAATATATAAATTCTAAAAATCATAGCTATAACTTTAATTTAAATTATGAAACCCCAAAACCCAAAAACCAACCCAAAAAACCATGGGCTTTGGCTTTTTGGTGAAAAACCCAGGTTTTTGCCAACCCTGTTCTACACGCATATTTATGCTGTTTTACCCGAATATCTAACGTTTTACCCGTTTGGCCTATATATACTGAGTTACATTGTGTACATCCGATCGAATACATACAACCAACCACATTATCCTGGCTATTCTTTATTAGGCGTGATTTAACAGTATTATTATACTTAAAGACTACATTGATAACAATTGTTTAAGTAATGTCGGAAGATATCGAAAATTAACATGGTAAGGTAGGCTAAGGATATTTTTACGCTTAAATTCCTTTACAATTATATTATTATAATACCTATTCTTGGCTTTCCTAAGGCAGTTACTAGAAATGAAATAGGATAACATAATTTAGTACCAATATTCATGATATTGCATAACTCGAAATCTAAAAATTCAGGACTGACAACTCTCAATGTTTTAAGAAACGTAGCAGAGAAAGTAAAAGATTTAATCGAGGGATGATGGTCAGAATAAAAATGCACATAAGAGTTATTATTAGTAAGCTTATGAAAAACTTCAAATTTGAACTGATTCAAGCATCTCCGAATTTTTAGATCCAGAAAAGATAAGCATCCATCATTTTCTGTTTCAACAGTGAACAATAGATGGGACTAAATTGTTGAGCCTACCAAGAAATAAGTCAACATCCAAATTGTTCGGCCAAAGGCATAAAATATCATCTATATATCTGTACCAAACAAGGTTAAAATTAACAATAGTAGGCAAAATTCTACTCTCAAAAAATTTCATATATAAGTTAGCTGATACCGGTGAGGGATTTCCCATCGTCAATCCAAACGACATAGAATAAAACTTATTTTCAAACTGAAATTTACAATGTCGTTTGGATTGGCGATGGGAAATCTCCTCTCACCGGTATTAGCTAACTTATACATGGAATTTTTTGAGAGTAGAATTTTGCCTACTATTGTTAATTTTAACCTTGTTTGGTACAGATATATAGATGATATTTTATGCCTTTGGCCGAACAATTTGGATGTTGACTTATTTCTTGGTAGGCTCAACAATTTAGTCCCATCTATTGTTCACTGTTGAAACAGAAAATGATGGATGCTTATCTTTTCTGGATCTAAAAATTCGGAGATGCTTGAATCAGTTCAAATTTGAAGTTTTTCATAAGCTTACTAATAATAACTCTTATGTGCATTTTTATTCTGACCATCATCCCTCGATTAAATCTTTTACTTTCTCTGCTACGTTTCTTAAAACATTGAGAGTTGTCAGTCCTGAATTTTTAGATTTCGAGTTATGCAATATCATGAATATTGGTACTAAATTATGTTATCCTATTTCATTTCTAGTAACTGCCTTAGGAAAGCCAAGAATAGGTATTATAATAGTGTGACTGTAAAGGAATTTAAGCGTAAAAATATCCTTAGCCTACCTTACCATGTTAATTTTTAATATCTTCCGACTTTACTTAAAGCAATTGGTATCAATCTTTAAGTATAATAATACTGTTAAATCACGCCTAATAAAGAATAGCCCAGATAATGTGGTTGGTTGTGTGTATTCGATCAGATGTACACAATGTAACTCAGTATATATATATAGGTCAAACGGGAAAAACGTTAGATATCAAGGTAAAACAGCATAAATGCGCGTGTAGAACAGCAAATAATTCTAATGCATTGTTTAACCATATGTATAGATTTAATCATAGTATCAAGTGGGATAGTTTTAAAGCGCTCGTCAAAAACACAGACACAAATGAAAAGAATATTCTAGAATGTGCATTTTATCCATTTTAAAAATAATTTCAATAACAGTGCGGGAATGTATAAAATTGACAATATCCTGTTAAAATACCTTCTGCCTCTAATTAACTCTTGTTAATCGGGTGCTAATCTTTTTATTTTTCTGTCCCGTTGTACATAGGTATATACTTTTGTCATCTCGTCTTCTCCCTTCATTCCCTGACGAGGTGTACTTCTGAATACACGAAAGGACTTGGAATCATCTTTCTTTTTCCTTGTGGGTTTGTATTATATATATATATATATAATATATATATATATATATATATTATATATTATATAAAGTCTGAAAATTTAATACATTTTCATGTATTCGAGATACAACAATTAATAAAGGACAATACGAAGCTGAATATTATCGAAGGTTTTGCACCCTTCTACTCTGATATTTACACTTCAAAATTATCCTTCTCAATTTAACGTCAAGTAATTTTGCAGACTTGTTTCGATTCGCATCTTCAATTCTGCCAAAATGTTACGGTTTTGTGGTAAACGATGCTCTTTATATGGTCCCCATAAAAAAAAAAAAAGTTTAAAGGAGTGAATGAGTACGAGCGAACGCGCTGGGCTATATATAAGTTTTCCTGGAAAGTTTGGTTAAAAAAAAATATTTCTAAACGAGGGAGGTGAGAAACAAATGAAATTTGGAATCATCAGAGATATTCAGCTGAAGTCATTGAACGATAGTGTCTGACGAAGTCAGCGGTCATTGACTCTTTCCTTTGAGAAAGCAACCGTAAAGGGAAGGGGTAACTAGCTAAGAAAAAAGTAAGTTTTACGGCATTGCCGCAAAACTTGCTTTCTTCCTCAGCTTGAAGTTTTAAATGTTCCGGACCAAAACAATTTTCTTGAAAGATACGGCTCAGTGCAACAATGCTTTGAAAAACATTTCACAAAAATAGGACCGATATATTTTTATCTTTGTGAAATACCGTAATATGGGGCGATTTTGGCTCAAGGGGTGACTGGCGCTCTTAAAAAACTGGTTTTATGCATTTTGTGCAAAAAGAAGTTCGTGGAAAAAAGCATTCTTATGAATGCTTTTTTCACGAAACTTCTTTTGCACAAAATGCATAAAACCAGTTTTTTTTAAGAAGCGCCAGTCACCCCTTGAGCCAAAATCGCCCCATATTACGGTATTTCACAAGATAAAAATATATCGGTCCTATTTTGTGAAATGTTTATTCAAAGCATTGTTGCACTGAGCTTTTTCCATGAAACTTTCTTTTTGCATAAAATGCATAAAACCAGTTGTTTTTTAAAAGTGCCAATGTCACCCTTTCAGCCAAAGTCATCCGCATATTACAGTACTGCATTTCACGTTGAAATCTTTATTTCCATGCTTAAGTTAGAAGTCTGAAGTTTAACTGCGCACTATTTGCCATATACTATCTAATTTATAAAAAATTTATAATTGCAATATTTTCCGATTACTTTCAGTAATCGTTTGGGCATTCCTTTATATTTTCGCAATAAACCCTGATTAATGTAAATTCCAAAACACTGCGAAAGACTGCAAAATTTTGTTCTCCCTCGACTGACGAGACGAAATATCTTTATGTACAATCCATCAAATCACAGATGCGGCAACCAATCGAAATTGTGCAGTTAAATTCTAAAAATCCCTCAAGCACTCGATAATAGATATAAGAGGAGCGGTCAGAAAATAAGTTTACACGGCGTGTAATTTCGTAACTAAAGGACTTACATTGATTATGTTTATATCAGGTGAATTCGTTAATCATTGTTATTGTTGTTGTTGTTGTTGTTTAGCCGATCAGCCCACCCTGATCGAGCAAGCCGGCGGCATGCAGGTAACCGATCGCCCTCTCCGGAGTGGACCAGAGGTTCAGCGCACTAGTGATGTTGTGTTGTGTTGTGTTGTGTTGTGTTGTGTTCGTTGTTGTGCTAGAGCGGTACAGTCTGTCATAATGTGTTCAATTGTTTGTGGTGTGTCCTGGCACAGGTGGCAGGTGTCGTCTATGGAGTTGTCTAGTCTGTGTTTATATGTCCGTAAGTTGGGGTGATGTCCACATCGGAATCGTGCTAAGTTAACTCGATCCGATCTGCTCAGGCTGATCTCTGACCTGTTAATGGGTAGCGGCTTCGCACCTAGGACCGCATTCGGACCGAGTCGTGTCAGTGCTTTGTGGGTTAGGTGTGTGTGTGTGTGTGTGTGTGTGTTTTCTGTACTGTGTGATGTCTGCGGGGCGTGGTATGGAATGGAGTATTTGGTTATCGTCTCTCTGGTGTTACCTTAATGGTGCGAGGTGTTGGTGCATGATTGTACATGTAGTGGCAAGGGTGTTGTGGGTTAGTTGTCGCTGCTGCCATGAATTGTGTTCCCCTCATGTTTAAATGTTCCCTAACTTTCAGTATTTTTGTTTCTGTGTGCAGGTGTTCTATTGGTGTTGTTGAGTGCATCCTGTAATGATACGAAGTGCGTTGTTTTGTATTGTCTGTAAGGTGTTTGTGTGTGTGTTTGAGATAATGGGTGCCCAGCATGGGTTAGCATAGTCCATAACTGAGCGAATATATTGTTTGTATATGAGTGATGATGTTTCCTGCTGGTGTCCAAAGTTTGTGCCTGTTAGTACCCTAAGCGTGTTAAGTCTTGACGTACATTTGTTTTTAATGTCCTGAATGTGGTTTGCAAAAGATAATGATGTGTTGTATGTGACCCCAAGTATTTTGGTCCTGTGAGTGTGTGGAATGTTGATGTTGTTTAGTGTAAGCTGTGGAATTACCTGGTGCTTTGTGTTGCTTGTAAGCAAGGTGATGGTTGATTTTGTGGGCGCTACTTCGAGTCTATTGTGTGTGAGCCAGTCTTGTATACTGTTTATGTATGTTTGTAGGTTATTTTAGTGGTGTCGATGTGTTGTGGGTGGATGTTACAGTGATGTCATCTGCATTGATGATAAGGTAAGCTTGTTATCTATGGGTGGAATGTCATGCAAGTATAAGTTGAAGAGTGTTGGTAGAGAACAGAGCATTGAGGGACCCGTTCGGAAAAAGCTTGTTTTTGGATGACTTGCCATTAAATGTGACGTGAGTATCTTCCTGAAAGATAGTTGCTCAGCCACCTTTTGGTGTTATTGTGCATGTTTGTGTTGAGTATTTTGTTATGAGAGGGAAGCGTGGGATAGCATCAAATGCTTACTAATGTCTATGTTGCTAATAGTGTACGTTGAGCTCGTCGTCTGGAGTTGATGCCACCATGATGTGCTGCGTGAGGTTAGTGAGTAATGTCGTGGTTGAGTGGTGCGGTCTGAAATCCATGTGAGTAGGCGATAGTGGAATGTGTGGGTTGGTGATTTGTAAGATTAGTCTTTGTTACTTTAGAAGGTGTGCATAGTGAAGTAATGGGTCTATAGGAAGCTGGTTCTGTTCGATTTTTGTTGGTTTGAGTAGTGTAATAATTTTACCTGTTTCCATATGTCAGGAATAATACAGTGTTGGTATGAATATGTGCTGATATTGTGAGAGCTAGTATCCTTGTGGGCCCAAGTGTTTAAGGTGTATGTTAGATATGTTGTCTGGTCCAGTAACCTTCGAATTCTTAATGTTTTTGAAGATCTTGGTGGTCTGGTCTGTATTGAAGGGTGTAATGGTCGTGTCGAGTCTGTAGGTTTTCTTGTGTCTGGCTGTTTGTCTGTCTGCATGTTTCTGGTTGTTGTCTCCGTTTAAGTGACTTATCTTGCGTAGTGATTAACTAGAATGTTAGCTTGTTGTGTGTATGTTGGGATATTTCAAAGGTGGGCAGTTGCGCCGCAACATTTTTGGTTGCGCTTGCGCTTGCGGCGCAACTTTTTGAAAAGGGTTGCGCTTGCGCGTGCGGCGCAACTATTTCAGCAGAGTTGCGGTTGCGGCTGCGGCGCTACAAAAATCGTTGCGCGTGCCCACCATTGGATATTATTTTGGCTGCGATAGATAGCCGCGTGTGAGGTGTGAATGCCGCTGTTAGAGTGGGTAATGCTGTTTATAGTCTTGTATAACGTGGATGCATCTGTGGAGTGGTTAGTGTTGTTATGAATTCCCTGAATGTTTCTGTTTGTTTTTCTTTGAGTTTGTCGTTTATTTCTGTGTTAAGCTGTTGTATCTGCTGTTAATCATTGTTGGCAACACTGCTTGTCGATTCGGCTGCCATCTACCGTACATTGGTTATACGAGTCAGTTGAATATGGCGGCTCGACTGGAACAATGCCCTGCCCTACGGAGCAGTCCAAGACGTTTACGTTTGATAGCCGCTCGTAAACGTTCCAGTGTTGAACAATATGCAGCTGCATTGATTGTTGTGCCTTTTTGCATGAAGTCTGTGAGCAAAACGCCTTTGTGATCCCAAAACACGGTAACCATCACTTTGCCAGCGAACCTCACAATCTTGAACTTCTTTGGTCGCGGGGAGCCGGGGACCCAGGGTATTTCCATTCCATGCTGGCACGTTTTGTTTCCGGAGTACGGTGATGAACCCATGTCTCGTCTCCTGCGAAAATGCGCTCGAGAAATTCTTGACCACTGACAGACTCGGAATATCGTTACAGAAATGACAGGGCACTGTTCCAGTCGAGCCCCCATGTTCAACTGACTCATATAACCAACGTACGGTAGATGGCAGCCGAATCGACGTGCAGTGTTGCCAACAATGATTAACGAATTCACCTGATACAAACAATCAATGTAGGTCCTTTAGTTACGAAATTATACGCCGTGTAAACTTATTTCTGATCGCCCCTCTTATATGTTACGGCCTTTATGCGAAATCGTACTTTTTGCAAAAGGGTTAAGTCGTCATATTTTCGTTAAACAACGAAAATATTACGACTTAACCTAACCAATCGTCAAGGGCGGACAGTTGATTAGGTTAATTTAATGTCCGGTTAAGTCAACTGTCCGCCTTGACGATTAGTTAGGTTAAGTCGTGATATTTTCATGTTTAACGAAAATGTCATACTTAACCTAACCATTAATCATGTCAAAAATGGAGTACCGAAAATGCGAGCGTTTCAATTATTTAGTTCAACCTACATATTATATATATATATATATTTGGTGTTTCTTTTTCCTTTTTCCCTGTGGTTGTTTGCTTATATATATATATATATATATATATATATATACAAAACTCTCCAAAAATAAAATTAAAAGATGAGCAAAGCTTTTCAAAGGAAAACACCCTTCTCCGGTCGGGCACCGAAGAAAAATGAAGCCAAACGAAGAGAGAAAAAAAATAGCAACTAATTATGCGCCAAGGAACATCTTAAAGTTATCAAGATATTTTATGAGAAAGAATTCCAGGTTATATTTTTTTCTATTATTTGTTTTCGAAGACCTTTTGAGGGAATATTATGATTATTATTAATTCGATGTAAATGTTAAGCTAATGAATTGTTTCTCACCCTAAAAACATATTCTTCTTTTGTAAGCGGTAGTTTCACCTACGTGTGCCTTGTTGCAGTCAGTACATGGGATCCTATAGATACCAGTGTTATTATTTTGCATATTGCAACTAGCGTTACGTAACAAATTTAGCGATGTACAGGGCACCTTAGAAATTATTTCTATATTTTGTGGCAAACTTTCATCCGGCATACGACGTATAAAAGGTAAAACAATTAAATTTTCTGTAGTAAAATCTTTAACCTGGCTAGAAATGTCCTCCTTTGCGCAATAAAAGCGATTTATTGATAAATTTACGATGATAACCTCATTTGTAAAATGATTTTTATGCGACTGATTTCAGAATCTAAGAAATGAGGGCGACACATTTTAAAAGCTCGTAGAAACATCCTTATCAAGACATTTATCGTAGATGGAGTGTGCCGAAAACCGATGCACCTAAGAATTAGTGGGTTTTTCTTTACGAAAAACTGAAAAGGAGGGTTTATGCGAGGTCGACCTTTTAATCATAACACTCAAAAAGGAAATTTGCGTTTCATTTTCTATTTGAAGGGTGAATTTTATGGAAGGTTAAATGTTATTCAGTTGATTTAAATACTAAAATGATGGTAAATGTGCAAAGGCAAAATAGCAAAAACACATTATTCAAGTACCCTACCAGTGCGAAATTTCAAAACGATCTAAAATATTAATATTTCCTTTCAAAGAATTCCATGGAAATATTGCATAAAGTAGCTGAAAGGGGCGAGCCCATACTTAATCTCTCGATCTGGCAGTAAAGGAGTTACTGAAACTGAAATAAGACCTATGTCGGAACGACATCAATGTCCTCTCCTATATTTGTGACCTTGACCTCTGGTGCAAGAACCTGATTCTTGCTCAAGAAACAGTCTTATGATAATCCATATGTATGTGGGTTTTATCCATTTATGTTGAGTACTTAAAAAATTATGTGGTGGACTTCCCTTTGATTTGACGTCAACCTGTGACCTTGACTTTCAATGCGGGGATCCAAATCTTGCTCAAAACACACCATATATGCGTGTGAAGTTTCAGCAATTTGTGTAGAGCGGTTCAAAATCTATGGTGTGGACCGTCATTTGACCTTTGACCTCTATTTGTGACCTTGACCTTAGATGCAACGACCTAATTTTTCTTAACGATATATCGTCTTGTGATGACCCATGTGTGTGTAAAGTTTTATCAGTTTATATTGAATGGTTGAAAATTATACTGTGGATCTCTACTTGTGACCTTGACCTTTGATGCAGGAACCTGAGCCTTGTTCAGAACACAATCGTCTTATGATCAGCCACGTGTTTGTGAAGTTTATCAATGAATTTAAGGCATGGAGCTCCATTTGACCTTTATTTGCGAACATTGAACTTTGATGCAGGATCCTGATTCTTGCTCATGACACTTCGTCTTGCGACCATCCACGTGCGCGTAAAGTTTCATTTATTTGTTGAGTGGTTCAAAAGTCGTAGCCCGGGACACACAAGTGGAACGAACAGACGAACGGACAAGCGCATTGCAGTATGACCCCTCGAAATTTATTTGTTCCGGGGACATAATATGACTGAGAGAAAAACAATTTTATCAGCTTCACCATGAGGCATTTAGGTAAGGGGAAGTCAATTTGAATCTCGTCAAAATATTCATGAAGCTCCTAATTCTGTCTTTGAAGCAACCTCAGTAAATAATGAGACTACACTGAAGAGTAGCCTTTTTCATCTGTGAAATATCAATGTCATCAATCTTATTAGAAATCACTGAAAAATAAGCGAGTTTATATTTGAAATGGTTGATCTCACTGAAACATTTGGATTTTTGGTTACCCGTAAAAGTACGACAGCTTTGGCATAAGGCGGTAAATCGCTCAATTAAATGTGGGCAAGACAACAAAAGTAATAAAACTGATTGTTTACGTACGAGTCCGAAGACCTCCTTTCTGACATATCATGTATGAAAAGAAACAGAAAAGATACAATAATTCATTATACAGGGTGGCACAAACGTCGAGCACCATACGAATTTTCAGTGTTGACTATATTTTTTTTTCTTTTAGAGAGGGGATGGCTGCGAAATTAACAACATACGAGAGGGGAGTTTGGGCTTAATGTATGGAATACCAGGTACTACAAATCGATCAACCGCTACAGAATTTAAATTCTGTACCGATTCATATTACTTATAGTCAACACTGAAAATTCCTATGGTGCTCGACTTTTGCGCCATCCTGTAGATTCGCAACCTAGTTTTCGTAAAGATTTGAGGCATTTGATTGGAGACTAAGTACATCTAATTAAGCTATTTATGGAGCTCTATAAGAAGAAAAGAAGAAATATTCACATAATATTTTAGATCTTTTGCTAGTTTGGTGCCTACCGGTAAGTGAATAATGTGTGTGCTATTTTGCCTGCGTATTACAATCATTTTAGCATTTTAGATCAACTGAATAACATTTAACCTCCATAAAATTCACCTTTCAAATAGAAAATTAATCGCGAATTTCCTTTTTGAGTGTGATGGTTGAAAGGTCGACCTCAAATAAACCCACTTTTACAGTTTTTCATAAAAACACACTAACTTCGGCCGACTCAGTCTCCAAAGACGAGCGTCTTAATATCCATGTTTCCGCGAACTTTTAAAATGTGTCGCCCCCATTTCTTGGATTCTGAAATCAATCGCGTAAAAACGTCATTTTGCAAATTAAGTTATCCTCGTAAATTCATCAATAAATCGCTTTATTGTAGAAGAAATAAATTTTACAACCGGATTAAGAGAGAGAGTTTACGCCAGAATTTCTTTTTAACTATTGCGTATTTTACGCCACATGAAATTTTGCCAAAAAAAAAAAATCTAAGGTGCCTTCTACAACGCGAAATCCGTCATGTAACAAAGTTGTAATTTGCAAAATAATAACAGTGGTATCTATAGGATTCCATGCGCTGATTGCAACAAGGCACATATTGGTGAAAATGAAGCTTACAAAAGAAGATACCAATATAAGTACAGTTTTAGGGTGGGAACAATTCATCAGCTCTGCATTTACATTGAACAAATAATGATCATAATATTCCCTCAAACGGTTCAACAGAAACTTATAGCGCGCGCGCGCGCACAAAAAAAAAAATCCTTTCTCATAAAATATCTTAATTTTAATATTCAAAGGACTTTTAAACATCGACAGTATCACCAACCATTCTTTCAAAATAATCGTAACTTTCAAAATCTTGAATGTTTTGCGTCCTGACCAGATGTTCCTTTACGTATGCGTATAATTAGTTGCCGTTTTTTCTTTCTTCCCTTCTTTTAGCTTCATTTTTCTTTTCTGCCTGACCGAAGAAGGGCGTTTCCCGTCGAAAAGCTTTGCCCACGTTTTAATTTTTATTTTATATTCAAACACACACTTCTGTCTTGCTCCATTTTTTTTTGAGGAGTTTTACTTATACTCTTTGTGCGGTTATTGCATTATATATATATAGCGCCCCCCTAAAATGATCCTCCAAAGCAACGGAATGGACACATGGCACTGTCCTCTCGAAACATGATATCCTCTAGGTAAAGTTTCCATTCCGGAACAAAGGCAGCAGGTTTTTATCTAAGATAGATATGTAAGCTCGTAAATTAAGAACACGAGGCTATTTTTTTTTTTCAGAATGCCAAATGTGGATTCATTTGAAAAGACAAAAGTGTGTCAAAACTGATCCTTCATCTACATGGACTACTCATATAATTTCCCCTTATTAGTCTCAGAAAACAATGGCTTCCATCTAACTACTCCAGCTCTATGTAGGACGGGATATGCAGAACGCTCTCTGAGAATAATAATAGGAAACGATACAAGGACAAGTACGATCAGTTTTGGCACCATTTCGTCTTCTCAAATTCACTAACATTCCAGCAGTTTACTTTAGGAGGACGGATCTGGGTATGAAGAACCTCTAAAGAAGTGTTCAATCCCAGATTGGCGCAATCCAATGTGAAATTTGGTGGTTGTGCTGTTAGGGTGTGGGTAGGCAATTGGCATTCTGAAAAACTGACCCTGTGTTCGTAGAGGGACGTCTTAAATCGCAAGATTACATGTCCACCATCGAAAAGAACCTACTGCCTTTGTTTCGGAATGGAAACGTCACCCGGAGGACATCATCATCATGTTTCAAGAAGACGGTGCCCCATGTCCATTCCGTTGCTTTAGAAGGGTGTTCATTTGGTTCTGGCAGGGCAGTGTGTATATATATATGTATTAAAATTCAAAACGCATAAGCATTTGAAACTATCTGTATGCACCTTAAAATCCTATCTATAAACACTAACCCATTCGACACTGACGTGCAGCGTACGCCATATTTCGGGTAGACTATATTTAATTGCGCCAGAGCGAAAGTGTTAAAATTCAATTGTATACACACAAAAATTCAAACTAGTGTATATCCACATTAAAATTATATACATAGAAAAATTCGTCGCTAAAAATCAGAAGGGAAAAAATAAAAGGATATTTGAATGCCCGTCCCGCAACTCATTTTCCGACCCCAAGACCCAACTGCACACCCAGCCCCATCGCTAACTAATTATTAGCATCATTTAACCCCTTTTGTGAAATGTTGATATTAATACTGTATACCCACGACTGTCAAAACTAACGCATACCCTACATATTATTAATATGTCCTTCCGCTGACTAGAGCTACAACTGAATTGAAATTTAGGTTGTGCTTGCTTTGCAGATGCGGTCGGAAGTAGAAAAGGAAAAAACAAATGGTCTCTCATGCAGCTGGTGAGTAAGAAAAAAAAAAACAATGAACCCGAGTTGTTTCTGGCTTTTTTAAAGAATGATATATATATATATACTGTTCTATTCGTTTGGAAAGCTATTTTACTGAAGTTATTCTTTGTTAAGTGTATTTGTTATTTGTTTTGTGATTGCGGATAATTATTATTGTTATTAATGTGTTGTTTTAATGTTCTCAATTGATTTACACCAAATCTTTCTTTTTAACTTTCTTGGAAAGTCTTAGAACAGAAAATGATTTCGACTCCGCCCACTTTCGTGCAAAACTTTGTGAAGTTTATTTTCTTTTTAAGCTTCACTTTCGCCTCTCGTCTTTTTCCTCGGTTTTGTTGAATTTTCGAGAAGTGAATTACCGTTTCTACAGAAACGTCTACTTTATAATGAACAATTTAATTTTCCTTTAAGAATTTTGTTAGTCTAATGCGCGAGTGCTTACTTATAATGATTATAAAATTTCTCAATTCGAGCTGAAAGCAGCAATTAGCCATTTGATATGAAACAGCTTCGCATAAATATTTCTCTATTATTAAAATATAAAACGGAACTCAATCGAAAGGAGAACAACGTTTGATTAAACACTTCTTTTGTGAAGTTACTAAATTATATCATATAATTTTATAAGATATATAATATAATATATTAGATATATAATATAGATATATTAGATATACCATATAATATGTTTTTCGTTTAAGATATATAATTTTATCGTATAATTTTATAAGGTATAAAAATAACTTTATATTTTTAGTCCATAAAGAAGTTCCTCTTAAAGAAATCAACAAATGAAAATGAAAAGCTTGGTTTTAAGAGGTCTAAAGCAAGAACTTTGTCGGAACGACATCAATATCTCCTATATTTGTGACCTTGTCTTTTGGTGCAAGAACCTGATTCTTTCGCAGAACACATCTTGTAACGATCCGTGTGCGTATAGTTTCATCAATTTGTGTTGAGTGGTTCAACAGTTATGGCGTGGACCTCCATTTGACCTCTGACCTCTATTTGTGACCTTAATTTCTGATACAGTGACAAGTCTTGTGATGATCTGTGTGTGTGTGTGTGTGTAGTTTCATTCATGTTAAACAGTTCAAAGACACGAAGAAGCTCCATTCGACACTCGACTCTTTGTGACCTTGAGCTTTGATGCAGGAATCTGATTCTTGCTCATGACAATTCGTCTTGTGATGATCCATAGGTGTGTGAAATCCATCAATTTACGTTGGGTGGGTCAAAAGTTATAGCCCAGACAAATTCAATCCAGTATGACCCTCTCCAAATTTATTTGGTCGGGACAATTACCATGACTCGTCCTTCGTCATGTAGGTCCTACCTCTTTCGCAACCAAACAGTAGGACTCACTTGTAGTACCTTGATTTTCTGCCCCTGGCTAGTTAGTTGTTGCAGTTTACATCCTTCATTTGTGAAGGATCTTTGAGACGGGTGGTAGGTCCACCAGTGCATTATTTAGAAGCTATGGCCAAACCGAATAAGTTACAAATGGCGGACTAGTTCCTATTACCCTCTCCCCCATTTCTAATACTGGCTTGGGACAGTCTATGGCTGAGTTTACCTGTTACTGAATTATTGTAATAAATTTAAGTTGTTTGTAATTCTTTTGCGAGGGTGTAATAGGAAAGGATACCTAAACGCGCACGCGCGTGTGTGTGTGTGTGTGTGTGTGTGTTTTAAATTAAATAACTTCAATCTCAAAATTCCATACCAACTTTGAACAGTCAGGAATTAATAGCTACTACATTTTCAAACCATTTAAAAATACTTCAAAATAAACTTCAAAATTTTTAATTAAAAAAAAAAAAAAAAAATTTGGACAAACTTTTTTCATTTCACAAATGAAACATTTCAAAAAATGTCTAAATAAAAACTTAGATTTGGAAAAAAATCTAAAAACTTTTTTTTAATTGAATTTCTCTGTAAAATAAGGTAAATTTTCTCAAAGCTCTCCCCCTTTTCTTTCAGGGTGGGGGAATGGGGAAGAGAAGGAAGAGGGTAAATTTGACGCTACTTTAGTTCGACCCCCATTGTAGTCTCTTTTCGTTTCATTTTGCCTATTCGTTCATATTATTGTTTTTACGTTCGTCGACAAATTTGTTATATGGAGACTTTCATTTCTAAATAAATTTAACCTAACCTATGCTAATCTTAGCCAAGTTAAATTAAACTAAGTTAATTTTTGCATTGTTGGTGTACCCAGCCTATTTCTCCTTACCCTAATTTTAAGATGAAAGTTAGTTATCTTAACAAATTCCGTTAATTGAAGTGGGTTATAAACGAGAGAATTCATCCCTTCAGAGAGTAGTACACGTATTAGTATAGGGCATTCAGGTACAGCGCGTGTCCATCCCTGAAATGATTGGTATATGGGCAGTCACGCATGTTCAAGTATGGCAGGGGTCCCTAACTTTTTCAATGCGGCGAGCACCAAGTTATTTTCTAGAATATGAAGCGAACACCACTATATTTTTTGCAAAAATAAAGAATCATCAGAAATAAAAAGAAATGAACGTCATCGTTAATACATAACTGTTTTAATAAATTTAAAAAAAAAATTATTTTAAAGAAAATAAATTCCTTTTACAAAACATTTGCAAACAAACCATTACAAAATTTTTACAAACCAACAACTTTTTTTTATAACTAACTTAATAGATATGCAATAGTATTTTGAATATGCTACGGTAGTACCTCACATAATAAGAAAACACTGTTTTTCTCTACAGCAATCGTTAACTGACGTGTCATAGTTCCGAGATCAGGTCACATATTTTCACATTACTGCCAGAATGAAGCAAAATGAATGTACGAGGTGATGCACTAAAACTAGAACTGGTGCTCGCGAGCATGATTTTAAGAGTTGTAGAAGAGCACCGTCAGACCCGTCCAAGAGCACGGTGGTGCTCGCGAGCAACGGGTTGGGAACCCCTGAAGAAAGGGTAAGGCGGGGTAACTTCGCCGCGCGGTGGAAAGTTTACGTATAAACACTCATACCCTAAAAAATGGCCTTTGGAGGAAGATTGTATTCCTCATCTCGCCCCCCCCCCCCCAGTTTCGTCTGCTCGTTCTACTATTCACACTTTTAAGTCTCCACCGATTACGTCCCTCGCCTCCCCTGTTTTTCGTTCTTGATGGCGGCTATTCTTCACTGGAAGTGTCGTGGCCTTCTCCCTAATTGGGAGACTTCCTTCTTATCCATGATTTTTCTACGCTGTGCTTCTGCCTTCAGGAGAGAACTTGGAATCCGCCCCCTTGTGCCCTCTCTGCAGGTTCTCTTCGTATCTCTCCCCCCTCCCCCGATGCGGTCCCCCGTGGGGGTACGGCCGTCTACTCCCCTTCCCTTCCGCTCTCCTTTCCAGGTCGTTGGGACCCGGGTTTTCCTTGACCGCTTATATACGATTTGTTCTAGAGCTATATCTACCCCCGTCACAGGAAGTTGCTGTTAATGATCTTTCTGCTCTCCTTTGGCAGCTTCCTCCCCCTTTCTTCCTAATGGGAGACTTCAACGCGCGCCATTCTCTGCGGGGTGATACTGTCATCAATCAGCGGGGTGGCCGTTGTGATCTCCCTTCTCCCGACTCCTCCTCTGTCTTCTCAATACCGGCCAACCCACAGCTTTTCACCTCCAGACTCGCAGGTTTTCTTGCATAGATTTTTCGCTTGTTTCTCCTTCCGCCTTGATTTCTCTTGGTCTGTCACTCCAGACCTCTACGATAGTGACCATTTTTCCCCTCCTCCGTCCGTACGTCTCGGGCCTTTGGCTCCTCCGCTTTTCCTACCCGATGGTCTCCCGGTAAGGTTCATTGCCCTCTTTCCCGAGCTGAATCTCAAACCGTCGCAGTTCCAAGTAACTTTCCGACGGTCGACGCTGCCTCCACTTACCTCACCGGTCACGTCACTTGCGCCACTCTGTCCTCCATTCCCAAGTCAATATTTCCCTGTTCCTCCGCCTCTTCGGTTCTATGGTGGACCCCGGCGTACGCTCTGGTTTTGCAGGGGCCGTAGCACCACTGACATTTTGGTTCAGTTAGAGGCTGCGGTCCATGTATCATTTGCACAGCGGCATCACCTTTATGCAGTTTTTTTTGACTTGGAGAAAGCGTATGACACTACCTGGTGGAGTGGTGGTGGTGGGTCTGCCGTAAATTTTATCTCCTGAGTTTCAGAGGTTTTCTCACTTCCTTCATCTCCAACTCTGTCTTCCTACTCCTTTCGTGTTCGGGTGGGTACCTCCTCTTCTGTGCACTCGCAGGAGGAAGGGATTCCTCCGGGCAGCGTCCTGAGCGTCATCTGCTTCGCTTCGGCGATCGATGACGTGGTGACAGCTCTGCCCTCGGGGATTACGGCCACCTTACGTCGAGGAACTGGACATCTATTGCTTCGGTTCCCGATCCGCCCCCTTGAATGTCTCCTCCAGAGGGCCCTGGATAGGGCATGGTTCTGATTAATCAGTTAATCATTGTTTCGAATTTAATCATTAATTAATCAAAAAATATTTTTAGATGATGGGAAATGATTAATTTTCCTCGTAATTTCAGCAGCATTTTACCTTAAATTTTGCAATGTATCATTTGAATTTGGCACCTTTTTGCGTGTATAAACTGTTTAATCCGCCCATGCCTGATTTCTTGAACTAGAGCAAACTAAATGTTTGAGCAAAATGTTTTCTTCGGTCTTATCTCACGCAACAAACAATAAAGCTCTTTCTTACCCTTTTCAGAAGTATTTATTTTTTAATAATTTTTAATTAATTAATCACTGATTAATTAGACAATTTCATCATTCATCACTTTTTCCTAAAAATGATTAATTAACCATGCCCTAGCCTTGGATTCGGGCTCCAGATGGGCCACAGCTCACGGATTTCGGCTTTCTCCTCCGAAGACGATGGTGATGCATTTCTGCCGTCGCCGTCGCTGCACTGCCGTCCCTTACCTCTCTCTTTATGGATCGCCGCTACCCGTTATCCCCAAAACTAGATTTATGGGTCTCCTCCTTGATTCCTCACCTGAAGTCTCTGAAGGCTTCGTACCTTCAGACTTGTACCCTTCTCAGGTTTCTTTCCTATACCGAATAGGGTGCTGACCGCCACACCCTTTTGCGGCCCTACCACTCTTTGGTCCAAAGTAAGTTGGATTATGGTTGTCAGGCCTATTCCTCCGCCCCTGCGTCCGCCCTGAGCATGCTAAACCCTATCCGCTCCCTAGGTGTAAACATCAGCACTGGCACATTCCGGTCCTCTCCTATTGTCAGTCTTTATGCGGAAAGTGGCCATTTCCCGTTGGATGTCCACCGTACCTTAGAGGACTTAAAATACCTCTTTCGCGTTCGGCAGTTTTCTTCCACTCCGATCTTCCAATCTCTCTTCGGTTCTTCTACTTCGAGCTATTTTGACTGTCGTCCCCACTTTGTTCGACCGTTTGGTCTTTGGATGACCCCCGTCCTATATTATTTGGGAGTGGAGGGGCGAGTGCTTCCCTCTCCCCCCACTACCTTCCCCCTGTGGACCCTTTCCCCCCTTCGTATCTACTCCTTCCTCTCTACTGCACCGAAGTCATAGTTTCACCCTTTCGCTCTCCAACAATTGTTTCTATCCCATTCCGATTCTATCCCTGTGTTCACTGCGGCTCTCGCTCGCCACTTGCAGTGGGTTGCGCGGCAGCCTTCTCGTCGGTAACTAAATCGCTATCTCTCCCCACAGCGGCTTCCATCTTTACGGCGGAACTCACAGCTATTCTCTTGGCCCTTCGGTTTCTCTCAACACTCCTCCTTTTGTTATTTATTCCCACTCCATGGCGGTCTTGAGGCCCTGTCCTCTCTCGTCTCCCCGTATCCGGTGACCAGTGCGACAGATCCAGGACTGGCTTGTCCTTCTTCCATCACGCCTAAGTTCGTGGCCTTATGTTGGGTGCCTTCCCACGTCGGTGTTCCAGGCAACGAACGCGCGAACGCTGCGGTGAGGGCGGTGTTATCTCTGCCTTTCGACCGTAACACACCTCTTCGGGCGTCGGACTCCACGTGGGTTTTCCGGGATGCACTGGTAGGAAGATGTGTCCGGGAATTTCCTGAGGGCGTTGAAGCCCTCGATTCGTCAGTGGCCTTCCTACTGCCAGCGTGATCGATGCTTTGAAACCGCTCTGGTGCGCCTGCGCATTGGTCATACTCGCCTCACGCATGGCCATCTTATGACGGGGGATCTAGCCCACTTATGCCCTTGCGGCACTCCTATCTCTGCTTCACATCTACTGTTAGTTTGTCCTGCGTTGCTCGCTCCCAGTTCCTTCCTTTTTGCCCTTCAGGCTCCACTCTTTACCGTACTCTCTCTTTTGTTGAGCGATTCCATACCTGTACCGAAGTACACGCTTTTCTCCTTTCTCCATCAAACTGGCCTCCTACTCTATTTAGTGCGGCTCAGGTATAATTTCTTCTTCCCTTTGCTATTCATAGTGCCTTTTCTCTCCTTTATCACGTTCTATTTTTAGATGCTCCTTCTCCCTCGTTCCTCTCTCACCATTTCCTTATGTTCTCTCTCTACTTTAGTTTCGGCGCTATATGACCTCGGCAGTCGAAGCGCCGGTGAAGCACTGCTATTCATTCCCAAATGATTGCTCACAAATGCTTTTCCGATGTATTTTTTTAAATTGGAAAGCGGCGAAATTACCCCACTGGCGGGGTAACTTCGTCGTGCTAACAGTTTTCAATGGGGTGTTATGCCCCCTATTATCATTATTTAAATAAAACAAAGCACGGGTTGGTGTAGCCAAAGGCCTCACTGTATAAAAAGTAGAGTAACATTTGGAAATCATTAATTAATGTTTACTGCATTATAGAGAAAACTTCGTTTTGCGGCGAAATTACCCCACCTGAACCTTTAAGTTCATTCCTTGGGAAATTGGTAAACAAACATTTATGCACGATTATCCCTTTAAATCAGCGCTTCCCAAATTTTTGTGGCTAAAGGAAACCCAATGCCATCCGTTCTTCCGCGGCATCCCACAGGATTTTTGTCTCCCAGTGTTCAACATACAACCTCCTACCCTCAATACCATGTAACTCCAAACTGAACCTATAAGGTCTCCGTATTGACGTAATAAATCTCCAACTTCTGAATTCCTTTGAAATATTCACTTCTTCAGTAATTTTTAAATTAATTTTTTCACTCGTGGAATCCCGCTTTTAAAAGATTGGGAAATACCCGTGTGTCATCCCCCCCCTTCAGAAGGTAGAGACGATAATGTACCATCAGTTACAAAAGTCGGGATACATTTCTGGATGGTAGGTGTGGCCCAGTGTATCCAGACTTTTGTAACCGACTGTACACCAGTTTTTACATGTTGATTTTTTTTTTTCGCCATCATTGTTTAAGGTAAAAGAAGTAGTCACTCAGAATTAACTTAAAACTATTCTTAGAATATAGTGATATTCTTATAGAAAATATAAGTATCATTTAAAAGTATCCTTTTAAAAAACTTAGTAGTGGAATGTATTTATTCTCTGAAAGAATAACGATATCATTGAAATTCTAGAATAATTATTAGAATGTACTGATATTGTCAAAGGAATGAAGATACAATTTAAAAGTATTCACCTAGAACACTCGTCAAAGAAATATTAATATAGTTAGAAATTCTCTTCTACAATATTAAATTACTCAAAATATATCAGTTTTAAGTGCTGTTCGAAAGTACTTGGAATAATTAACGAGTAATTGACCACACTTTTCAGTGTACGGAGGGTTGACAAAAGTAAATAGACACTAAAATTCCTCCCCAAAATTTTTTATTTGATTATAAAAGTGAATAAATAATACAAATTTACTGAATCACTAAAAGCCAAGGGGGAAAGTAACACTATTTTAAATATATTGATTCAATTAATTTATTATTATTTATTGATTTTTATTATTAAATATAAAAAAATATGGAAAAAGCAAAAGGTGTCTATTTACTATTAATACTTTTATCCAGAAGTTAGCGCAATGTACCGCCTTAGTTGGCTTGAACGCTGTACTAGTTTCTGGCCCTCTTCACTGATTAGTTTTTCACTAAAAAAAATGAAAAATGTAACCCCCCCCCCCCTCACTTTGACGAGTTAGAATGAAAATGATATCGAACCCCTGTAACACACTGTATCCCTGTTAACCTGTGACTTTTCATTTGTCACCCATATCGTTTGTTAACGTGTCCTCCAACTTTTGTTTTACAGTTCGACCGTTCCAATCGCGCGAAGAGCGAGTCTTTAACAGGTCTCGAAGAGTTGCTGAGCTGTCTACAGCCGTGCGAATTCGAAGACGAGCAGTTGAGCCGTTTCAAAGGGATGTGCTGGTCGGATTTCGTGGCCTTCAAGGACGGCCAAATGCAACTGCATCAGTCCAAGAAGTCGAGCAGCATTGCAAAAGAGACCTCTGGGGAGAACTCTCCTCCTGAGGGATCGGAGAGTGAGGGAACCAATGCGAGGGAGAGGGCCGAGGGAGAAGAGAGTGTCTGTGATAAAGGGGAGGATAAAACGAGAACTTCAAGTTTTATGGTTATCGCGGGTGGTCACGGGGAGTCTGGCAGTGAAAAGAATAACAAAAAGGGCCAAGGGGAAAGTGAGGACACACTGTCCAGTTTGCGGCATTACCCTCAGAATGACAAGACATTCTTGCTGGGGGCTGAAAAGAGGGACACGACTTTTACCGTCCCCGAAAAGAAACCCTCCCCCGATAAGGGGGACAAAAACGAAAAAAGTGAGAAGGGGGACAAAGCCCCCGACATCACCCCCGCCCCACGTAAACGCAAACCGCTGATGAGAGCTAAAACAGAGCTCTCCCTCGGGAGGAACCGAACTGGGCAGAGCATCTTCAGCATACTCAGTGAACGTGTCCTCCAGCCGGAGAAATCTCCCATAAAGGCATCGACGATATCGGAAGACAAAGCCTCTTTCATAGAAGAGGAGGGCGAGGTGGGCCTCCAAACACTTCACGAGCCACCGTCGACCTTGGAGGGGGACACGACCTTCGACAGCGTGGGCAAGACCCTCGAAGAGGCCTTTGACAGCGTGCAGACGGCACTGACGAAGAATGAGACGAAACGTCGAGAGGCCGTTTGGGATTTATTCCAATCGGAATGCACTTTCCTTTACGACCATCTCATGGTGCTCAAAAATGTGAGTCTTTAACACCATTATTTCTCTCGTATGCACGCGTGCGTTCTTGGTTACCCTACGTACGGAATCGCGATCATCTTTAGAGTACACACAGCCTATCACGACAGGAACGCGCGTATCACATTAGCACTGTCGCCGTAGCTTGACATTTTAATGGAAATCATTAAATATCATTAAAAGGGGGGAATGTAATGAAGGTTAGACTAGGTTAGATTAAGTTCATTACGTTATTTAGATTAGGTCAAATGTCGCCTTAAAAATGTGAAAAAGTCGCGATACTGTAAGGTAGCCAAAAACGTGCGCGTGTATTATGAAATTTTATCTCTTAATTGATTTTAAGCCTTTAAAAAAAAATTAAATTAAAATCTGAGAAAATTAAACATTTTCAGTTTTACCTTTACAAAAAAGCTTTTTAATAAATTCACTCAAATTTCACTTTTTAAATAACTTCATATTTTATTTCTTTTTATTATTCAATAGTTTAATTTAATAGTTTTTCGTATCAAAGGAAAAATAATTGAACTTGCATATATATATATATATATATATATATATCAACGTAAAGAACGACGCTTGTATAGGAGAATATTCCGCGCAAGATGAGGAGAGAACGAAACAAATGAAAAAATGAGGTAACCACCCGGGAATCGAACCCGGGATCTTCCGATTGCCGGTCAGATATGATAACCATTACACCATGGGCCTCACTCCGTCAAATGCCGTATATAATGTACGGCATGCGGGAGGTGCCCCCTTGAGGCATTGGTTTCTGCGCGTATGTAGGAGAATTACGGCATTTGATGGAGTGAGGCCCATGGTGTAATGGTTATCATATCTGACCGGCAATCGGAAGATCCCGGGTTCGATTCCCGGGTGGTTACCTCATTTTTTCATTTGTTTCGTTCTCCCTCCTCATTTTGCGCGGAATATTCTCCTATACAAGCGTCGTTCTTTACGTTAATTATACTGCGTGTTTGCAGTTAAAATGTGTGTATATATATATATATATATATATATATATATATATATATATATATATATATAGTCAAAGTGTGTAACCGGTCATTTCGCGTAATGGCTGAAACTTTTAGTCATTTCGTGAAATGGCTGTTTCACTTGGTCGTTTCGCGAAATGACTAAAATCTTTAGCTATTACGCGAAATGGCTGAAATTCCACCTTACCTTGGTCATTTCGTACAAGATCATTTGCCCAGTTAGGTGAACTGTATGCCCTTGACAATTGGTTAGGTAAAGTCGTGTTATTTTCGTTAAAACTAACGAAAATAACACAACTTAACCTCACCAATTGTCAAGGGCATACAGTTGACCTAACCGGGCAAATGATCTTGTACGAAATGACCAAGGTGGAATTTCAGCTATTTCGTGTAATGGCTGGTTACACACTTTGACTAACATATGTGGCTCGATTCTCCGGCGTAATAGGGCGACCCCTACCGCGGGGGAGGTGAATTCGTCAATGAATCGCAACCCTCCCCACTTGAAAAATCATCCTGTATGCCAGGTGGAAGTGGTATTGCTAGATGTTTCCAGAAAAAGCCAGAGGGGCCTCCCTCTGGCTTTTTCCGGAAACATGTAGCAATACCAGTTCCACTTTCTCTCAATTGGTATACTGAGCCATCAGGGTATTTTCTTTCCTGAAATATGTAAAATTGACATTAGAAATATGTTTGTTTCACTTTAAAAATATAACGTCTATTTCCCCTACGAGTCCAGACTTCTGGGACACCCTGTATATTGTTTCTTTTGTGGTAAATGACAGACATCGTTTTACTTCTGTCGTTTGAAAGGAAAGGTTAGGTTAGGTTAGGTTAGATTAGTTGAACAATCGAATGGTACATTTTGACAGAAATGAAACGAGATGAAACGAACACATTTTGGCGCATACACTGTCGTGCCATAAGCCTACATATATTAAATTAACAAAAAATTCACAATTGGTTTAAAAAATCTGACTGCTATAAAAACAAACAAGTGACCAGTTTGAATGACAATGTAGCTATATTCGGCAACCAGTGTCAGAATGGGTACATTATTTTCCAACCAATATGAATTTTTGCTGATTTCTCAAATGTTCGTGGAAGAGCCTCTTTTAGCGACTGTACATAAAGCCGAAAGGCAATTAGCGTGCTGTTTCTTCCTTGAAAAAACCATAGTTTGAATACTTGACTTCGGTTGTAGGTCGGTTGAGAAGCGTTTATATGAAGTCCTTCAAACCAGGAAGGGTCATTGAGACGGCCACTCACACCCTCCAAATGGGGATAAAAGCCCACAAAAATAATTACTTTTTTTCGAAAAGCGTTCGCGACAGATTCTCCAATCCCCAACTCTCAAAATGACTTGTAAAATCCAAAGAATGGGAACATTAAGACCATTTTGTGTGTGTGTGTGTGTGTGTGTGTGTGTGTGTGTGTGTGTGTGTTGTAACTGGGCATAAATTAAGCATAATAAAACTTGTATACAAACTTTTTTAAATTTTTATTGTCTAAAAAATGATATATTATTCCTGATTAGGTTAGGTTAGGTTAGATTACAGAATACTTCATTATTTAATGAAGACAGAAACCCCCTTCGAGCCTTCAATTATGTCTGAAACACTTATCCCTTCTCGGTCCGATGGCACTGAGGTTAGGTTAGGTTAAATCAGGTTTGGTTGGTTAATTTGTGTTGTAGATATATGGATTTAGAAAAGTCAAGTCAGTACCTCATTATGCGCAGCTGAGAGAGAGAGAGAGAGAGAGAGAGAGAGAGAGAGAGAGAGAGAGAGAGAGAGAGAGAGAGAGAGAGAGAGAGAATCTTAATAAATAATAAAGTGATAATGGTCTATATCGGTAATATAAAATATTCAGTAGTAATAAACTCGTAAGTTAGTACAGTCGTATTTTTACAAAGTTTAGAAAAGGCGACGTACGTAATATATATAACAGATTAAATGCTCCTTTCCACCTCCTTGTCATGCTCATGGCAGTGCCATAATTGCCAACAGCTTTTGAAAAACAAAGACGTTACATATTCACGAACGACCTTGGATCACTGCACCAAAATAGTGACGAACTATATATGATGCAGTCGTATAGAATAAATTTATGAAAAATTACGAGGTTAAATTATACGTTACAATAACAAATTTATTGTTACGACTGCATTCGTAAAATGTATTTCTGCATTAACAATAGTTTTACGCGCGAGAAGAAAAAAATTGGTTTGCCGACCTTTTTTTTTTTTTGGTTTCTGGTTACAAATTAATTCTGGAATCATTAATATGTAACGTTTTTGTTTTTCAAAAGCTATTAGCCATTATGGTCCTGCCATTTTTAAAGACACTTTTAAAGAACTACGAAACTACTGTCAACTTCAACTACAAAAGTACCCTTCCAATTACTGCAGATTTGGAAATCTTTTTGTAGTTTGTAATCACCGAGATTATTTTTTTGTTTTACCAAAATTTGAGTAAATTTGTTATAATTTCTAGTTTTCATTTTTAGGCCAGCCGCGCACAGGATCGCCTTGCGACTGATGCCTCAGGTCGTGACGACTCGAGTCGCGCGTGATTTTACATTGACGGAATGGGAGCCGCGCGCGCTGCGGCGACCGCAACGCGAATCGCGAATTTACCCGTAGTGTGCGGGGTTCCCATTCTGTCAACGAAATAGTGCGCGAATACGATAGGCATAGGGCAGCTGACGTTATTTATTTAGATTTCAAAAAGGCGTTCGATACGGTTCCGCATAGGAGACTAATTGCGAAGGTTAAAGCGCATGGTATACGCGGTCAGGTAGCTAACTGGTTAGAAGAATGGCTTCGTGCTAGGAGGCAGAGGGTCGTAGTTAATGGTAGTGAATCGGGGTGGTTAGATGTAGGTAGCGGTGTCCCACAGGGTTCAGTGTTAGGCCCATTGTTATTCGTAATTTACATTAACGACATAGATGTAGGATTGACTAGTAACGTGTCAAAGTTCGCGGACGATACTAAAATAGGCGGTAAGGTTGTCAACGAGGACGATAGAAATAGGATCCAAGACGATGTAGATAAGATTAATGAGTGGACGGATAAGTGGCAGATGCAATTTAACGTAGATAAATGTAAAGTTTTGCATATAGGTTCTCGCAACAATAATTACGCGTACACGATGGATGATAGGGAGTTAGCGAGCGTTGACGAGGAAGTAGATTTAGGCGTACGCGTAACTAAAGATTTAAAGGTTAGGAACCAGTGCCTGGAGTCTTGCGCAAAAGCTAATAGGATGTTAGGCTTCATAGCGCGTAATTCGAATTTAAATCGAAGGATATTATATTGCCCCTCTACAAGTCCCTAGTCAGGCCTCATTTAGAATATGCCGTTCAGTTTTGGTGCCCGTACTTGCGTGAGGATATGATAGGTTAGAAAGGGTTCAGCGTCGTGCCACGAAACTTATTCCGTCATTGCGCAATAAGCCTTATGAAGATAGGATTAAAGAGTTAGACTGTATTCACTCGAAACTAGAAGATTAAGGGGGGAGCTTATTGAAGTTTTCAAATCGTTAATAACATCGATAACGTAAATTTTGACAAATTGTTCACTTTCGATAATAGTAATACTCGCAATAACGGATTTAAGTTGCGTGGCAGACGTTTCATTACTAATATCGCTAAAAACTTCTTTACGTTTAAAGTAATTGATAAATGGAATAATCTTCCCGCGTCAGTCGTTCATTCTACCAGCGTTAATGTGTTTAAGAACCGTCTTGACAGACATTTTAAAAGTATTAACGTTGTTTAAAATTTAAAAAAAAAAAGTTAACAGGAGCTCTGGTGGTGGTGCTCGAGGATGAGTCTGTTGACGAAGAATGCCAGCTTGTGACATGCCAGCGTGTGATGCCAGCAAAAAAAAACTAACACGAACGTAGATGTAGCTCGTAGCGTAAACTAACCCACTTTTTGTTTAACTGTACCTACTTTTTTTTTTTTCTTTCTTTTCTCCTTTCTTGCATGTCTGTAACTCTCTCTACTGCATGTTTGTAGTTTGCATGGTATGACAGTGAGTTAAGACTGTGTTTGCATGGTTTGTAAGCGTTCTTTTTACTTCTTTTCATCTTTCACCCCTCTCCTATTTTCTCGACTATTTTCTGACTTGTTGGCAGTGGCCGGCGGATGATGATGGTGAGACCTTTTTCCTCTTTTTCTGAATGAATGTTAACCCACGAATGATAGGTGTTGCTCCTTACTTAACCCCTTATTCTCTTCTCTTCTCTTAACCCCCTACTCTTTCCTTTCTCTCGGGCTAGCCTTAGAGTGGATCTTAGGGTCTTTGTTAGCCTTAGCTTCTGTAGATCTGTTCTGTAGATGACCAAGTAATAGTAATAGAAACCCAGTAATAGACCCCATGTCTGCTTAAAAATGAATAAGCCTATTCGGAGGTTTTGACTCGCAAAAGTTTACATCAAGCTTCCCACCTCTACCTTTACGTGTATTGGCAAAAGGAAACACTACTACTACTACTACTACTACTACTACTACTAAGCCCTGACTATCCCACCCTGTAAACAACAGGTTCACTAATTACATGATTACATAGAAAAATATAGGAGGGAACAAAAGAAAGGGTGGGAGAAAGATTGGGTTCCCAAACAAAACTGAACAAAGCAATTCGGAGATTTGGACTCCCGAGAATTCGCACCACTGAAAATAAAGTAAATAAAATAGTGTGGGGAAAAATTAAAAACAAAAAGAGACACACTAATTTAAAATCCCGATACCGAACTGGACCATCCTTCCTACAACATGTACATGAAAAGGGCCAGTCACTGCTTCTGTCTCTAAACATAAACACGAAATAATTAGAAGAGAACAAATTTCCTTTGGATTTAATTAAAACTATTCAGAGATTCGACTGGATTCCCCAAGAGAGAAAACCCGAGAATAGGATACGTGGAGGTTTATTATTTTGAAATAATTTTGACGTTTTCTAGTTTATTATTCATCTTGAATCTGTATTCCTTTATGTAATAAATAAAAATAATTGCAATCTCAAATTTTAATAAAAATTATCTTCCATAATACAGGGTGTCCCAGAATTAACTATCTATTTCAATGAAATCGGACAAATTTTTTAAAAACACTTTTATTTATGTTTATCTGTTTAATATGTGTTAAAAATGTATAAATTTCTAAATTTTTTCATAATTTTATTTTCATAATTTTTTCATTATCTGGTCCAATGAAAGACCGTCTGAAGTCATAGAATGGCAGAGAGAGACTCCAAAAGTTAACGTGTGGCTTGGAATGACCAAATCCAAAATTTATGGCCCATTCTTCTTTGCGGTAGCAACTGTAACAGGTACCGTCTACCTTGATATGCTTCAGCAGTTTCTCGAACCACAGCTTCTTGATGATGGCATTCTTGATAATGTTGTGTTTCAACAAGATGGAGCACCATCAATTTTGGATTTGGTCATTCCAAGCCACACGTTAACTTTTGGAGAGTCTCTTTGCCATTCTATGACTTCAGACGGTCTTTCATTGGAGCAGATAATGAAAAAATTATGAAAATAAAATTATGAAAAAAATTTAGAAATTTATACATTTTTAACACATATTAAACATGATAAACATAAATAAAAGTGTGTTTTTAAAAAAATTGTCCGATTTCATTGAAATAGATAGTTAATTCTGGGACACCCTGTATATTACTTACGCAATTTACATAAATTTCATCGTCAATATATATATATATATATATATATATATATATATATGATACTTTCGACAAATCACTCGACACACGACAAATTCACTTCCATTAAAGAACACGAACGTGCAAACATTGCCCCCTTATTCAAAGGCGGTAGCAGAGTAATACCTAAGAATTACACTGGGTAACAAAATTTGAAAAATTTTCTGTTTGTGATTTTTCTGTCGTTTCTTAATGATTTCGGGGCGCTGATTGCAAAAATGATATGGTTTTGCTCTATCATCAACCGTTTCAAAAATATAGGTTATCACACTTTTCATATGGCAAAGTATATAAAAGGCTAACATAAATATTTTCTGAAAATAAAAACACTATTGGAAATTAATGTTATTGAGCCAAAATTGTTTGACAACCAAAATGGTGCAAAGGATATAATATATATCATGAGGAGAACCGATAAGAGAATAACAAGCCTCGTTATTAGTGCTTGCATAATACCGAAAATTTTCAATACCGGTATTTGGAGGCAATTATGCTAATCCCGGTATTGATACCGGTATTATGAAAAAAATAATTTATTTTGATTTATTATGGTGCCACCCTACCAACCCTCCCACAAGTCTGAGGGACTTGCAGTACTCACCATATTTACTATAAATTAATGACCCAACTCCAAATAGATGGCATTCTATTCGAAAAAGTTTATACAGTAAATTACTAAATTGTAATAAAAATATTATTTGAATTTTTTTTTAGCATCATATTATACAACTACTGGGGTAGATAGAAATTATTAGTATCTAAATATTTTTCTTAGTTTGATTTTGAAAGTATGCTTTGAGGAAACAAAGAGCATCTAGGGATTGTTCAGATAGACTTGATCTCAGTTTCGTCAGAAATAGGCCTGCAGCAGAAAAGCTCTTTCTGATTCTGCACTGTAGGTTTAATTGAAAGCAGTGCCTTGTACAGCTTCTCTAAATTCTCATTTCTCTGTAAAGTAACTTCCAAGCTTTTAAATTCATTAGTAACATCAAAATCAATGGAATTTTTTTAGATGGCACTTTTCCTAGTTTGTCCATTTCTTGCATGTATTCACTCAGTAATGAATCTGCTTCCACTTCAGTCTTATCGGAGGACTAAATTGCCTAAATTTTACAATAGCAATTTTTGTCAATACCGAAAACCTATAATATCGGTATCGGTATTATTTGTACTTCTTCAATACCGGTATTAATACTGGTATTTCAATACCGGTTTTAACCCCTACTCGTTATGCGTTGTGCGTTCCTTAAAAATGCACTGAAGAACGCGACTTCCGCGTATGAACATTCTTATCCTTTCTGATCAGCGACCATACGTAGTCTCCCATCATGGAAGCATCCCAATGGCCCTGGTACCTTTTCTCCATCGTTTGAATATCTTCATGGAATCTTTCGCCATGTTCTTCACTCACATCGCCCAGGTTATCACGAAAATACTAGATGTGAATGCAGATAGTGTAATTTTAAAGACATACGGCACCCCATTTCGCCATAGCACTTAATCAAGTTTGACACTAACTCCTTATAGTTTGGTGCTTTATGGTTGCCTAAAAACCCACGAAGCACATCACAGAAAGCACACCAAGCCTCTTTTTCGATCGGAGTCATCTTGGCTTCAAGGTTCTTTCAGTTCAACAGCGCCTTGACTTGTGGTCCTACAAAGATGCCAGCCTTGACTTCGGCCTCAGAGTTTAGGGAACATGACCCGAATCTATTGGAAAACTTCCCCTCCAAAATCTAACGCAGTTACAAACTGCTTAATTAGACCCAACTTAATATGGAGAGGTGGTAGCAGAACTATGTCAGGCTTCACGAGAGGTTCCCTGAGAACATTGTACTTTCCTGGTTGCAGTCCTTCACGTGGAGGACACTGAACTGTTTTATAGTGTTCAGTTGAAGCCCTGCTATCCCACAGGCAAAGAAAACATGAATATTTAGTAAACCCTCCTTGTAAACCTAACAGGAAACCAATCATTTTGAAATCACCACACACGTCGCAGTTATATTGTTCATACCTGATTTGAGTGAGCAGTTGTTTAACATTTTCATAGTCCTCTTTCATTTGAAGAGAATGTGCAACTGGTATAGATGGATATTTGTTCCCATTGTGGAGTAGAACAGCTTTTAAACTGAGTTGAACTGTCAATAAACAGGCGCCATTCTGAGGGTATATGTGTTAACCCAATAGCTGTGAATAGACCATTAACCTCGCTGCAATAACAGAGAGAGCCACTGACATCGTAGAACCTTGCAAACTCTTTATGCCGCTTTCGGTATACAGTGCTCTTGCAGTCTTCTCCAAGCAAATTCCACTCTTTGAGTCTGGAGGTCAGAAGCTCAGACCCTGATTTCGTCAGACCCAAATCTCTAATTAAGTCGTCCAATTCCCTCTGATTTGGAAAGTGAGGGTTTGTACTGAAAGTTACTGTATATTCTTCATCATGACTGTCCTCACCAGCCGGCATCTCAGATGAGCTAGCTGCATCCTCATTTTCAACCTGCAAAACAAAGAAACAAAATATAGGCATAGCTATATATGTAGAAGAGCATCAGCACTAAGAAAAACCGACACATAATGACCCACAGTCTGTAAATACAGAAGGTAAAGTAATGGATAGATACCTGTTCTGGTGGACGTGGTATTGGAAGACCTTCGCCATGTGGTACAGGAGCTATGGACGACGCTATGCTTGGATACTGAAGTCTGCCTTCCTTTAACTTTCCTGTACTTAGAAACATCTACCATGCGGTAGTAGCAATCGTCGTGGTGGCCCTTTGGTTCTCTCCATATTCTGGGTACCGCAAAGGGCATTGCCTTGCGTACTCCCCGCAGCCACCCTCCAAGTGTGGAGCGGCAGCTTCCACAGATCACATGGGGTGCCCAGGGCTTATCTTGGTCACCCATAGGCAAACCAAAATAGAGCCGATACGCGATCCAGAACTTGGTGCCTTTCACAATCTTGTGCGATACTTGCTTGGGGCCTATGTAATACCCACAAACGTACCAGAATATATCCGGCGTGTTTTTACAAGCTCTAGTTGCCATTCTCTTTACCAAACTGTACTACATTAATCATAACCTGCAGATATAGAGAGAAGAGTTATTAAATCTGCAACAGATTACAGATTCCAGAAAAAAGATGTATTCACAACACTGAAATAATGTTCGCAATAAAAAAAGGATCGATAACACTCAAATCGTCAGCACAGAGCAGCACAGAGCAGCACAGAAACACAGTACCTCAGTGATGGTAACCATCAGACAAACAACCTGCTTTCTTTGTGTGCTCACACTTACTGACTTTCAGACTCTGCGCTCTTCTTTATATAGCACAGTGGAAGTTTCAGGCAATTTCTAGAGCAAGAAACTGTCAACGAACATCCGGATTGTTCTCAACAATTCCTGATTATTCTGATATTGCTGCGCCCATAACAACATTATACTGGTAAAACATGAAAAATGGATTATCTCTGAAACCATTGATGATATACACAAACCAAGGCCAGATTTGGACTCAGCGCCCACAAATGCATATAAAAACATAAAAAATTCTATATAAACAGAATCAGTGTTACGCAGTGTTATCGGCCAGTAGTTCTCACTTTCCACCATTATGAAGTACTGTACTTCAGAAAAGTAATTTTTTTTTTTTAATTGGGGTTGTTTAACCTCCTTTGCAACATCTAAGGTCATATGACGGAGGGGACCTACAGCTTTACGTGGGATCCGAACCACGGGTCGCTACATAATTTGGGCGCGGAGGACGGTCTCCCATCCAACTACTACCCAGACCTAATGTCGCTTAACTTCGCTGATCTCCGGGAAGCGGTGTTACGACATCGGCCACGACGTAGCCCAAAACGAGTAATTACAGGCAAAATTGTTTGCTACCTACACGGAAATAATTTATTCATTCCGAATAAACATGGGCTCAAGGTTGGAAGATCAAGCCTATAACAGCTATTAGACCACCAGGAGAAAATATTGGAAACATTGTGTCGAGGACTAAACTTAGATGTAATATTCTCAGGGTTGGCACCAAAGTGGGTAACCCACTTTTCCCCACCATTTTTTTTTAAACCACTTGAAAAACCCACCGATTTGCCAACTTTAGTGGGTTTTTCAAATATTGCTGTTGAACTTTGGACAAGATTATTCAAAGATGCATGGCGTCATTGTACTTGCGTAATTAATTAAATTGTAATTGCTTGTAACTGCTGTTACTGTTGTATGGTTATGAATTCTACTCCAGTTGGTAACTTAGTTATTGCATTTTAGTTGACATTTTAATTAAACACGAATTGTATGGATAAAACATACGCAAATCATCATTAATACTTACAAAGTTTAACGGTAACCTGAGATAAACACTATGTCATAAGAAACAAAAGGAAGTTATTTCTAAATTTTATTACATTAATTTTAAATATTAATGCATCTTATTAGATACATGAAAACCACATATACTAGAAAATAATATATCCTACATACAAAACATGTGATTTTATGGGAATATTTTGAAAAAAAATACCACTTTCCCCCACTTTTTGGTGGGCTTTATTTGAAAAAACCCAAAAAAAACAGGTGGGCTGGGCTTTTTCAAAAATGTGGGCAATATTGCCAACCCTGAATACTGTATACACTGACTTTGCTGAAGCCTTTGATGAATGTGACCATCGAATTACAGCACGCAAGCTTAAGAATATAGTAATTACTGGAAAGCTGAGAATGTGGATATTTATTTTTCTGACTCAAAGAACACAAAGAGCGGTAGTGAATGGAATTAAATCTGAAGTTTAAGAAGTCATGAGCTCTGTTCCACAAGGTACAGTATTAGTACCGTTACTGTTTATAATAATGATTGCGGACATTGATACGGATATTAATGACAGTATCGTATTGTACTATGCGGATGACACAAAGACACGCGAAGAAATATCAAAGAAGGTGACAGAAAAGTTACAAAATTACATTAAAACATTATTCAAGTGGGCGCAAGACAACAATATGAAGTTCAACGAAGAAAAATTCCAACTTCTAAGATATGGTAACAACAACGTGCTACGGAATAAAGGGTACAAAACTCCGCAAGCCAAACAGATAACACCAAACCCACGAGTCAGGGATCTTGGAGTAATAATATCGTCGAATGCAGAATTCAGAGAGCATTATAACTTCAAAATTACAATGGCTAGAAAAATAATAGGGATCATCTGGAGGAGCTTCCACAGCGGAAAAGCAAACATCATGCTCAAATTATGGAATAGTCTAGTCCTATCAATAATTGAGTATTGCTCAGTACTCACAAGCCCATACAGAAAACGAGACATTGCGAACATAGAAGTCATACAAAGGACTTTGACATTAAGATAGAGGAAACGAAAAATGAAGACTACTGGTCTCGACTACATTCCCTGAAACTTTACTCTCTGGAAAGAAGACGCGAACGGTACACAATAACGTACGTAAGAAAAATACTCGAGGGGTGAGTCCGTAACCTTAGAAATGAAATAGAAACACATTAGAATGAGGGAAGAAGCAGATTTTGTACTCTTCCAACAACAGTGGGATCGAGGTCCATGAAAACAAGGATGGAAAATATCCCGAAAATAGGGGGCCAGAAGCTATTTAATGTTCTGCTCAGATAACTAAGGAACCTCCAGCACACCAACCTGATTAATTTCAATACAGGTTCTCGTTCAAAGGCTTGCCCGCAGGAATGTGCTAGCCGTAGTCATGAGTGTGAACGAATCTGGACTTTACCAGCTAGGTACCAAAGAAGGTGTTTTGGAAAGGTTCTATGCACGTAATGAATTCACGATGGCAGATTCGAATTTTATCAAGATTGAGGAAGTTCTTTCCGTTTCTTCGATATCCCTCCGCGTCAAGTATCACTTCTTGATCTAAACGGGGATTCGTACTTTGCCACTGCAAACGTTACTGCACAGACAAAAAGTGCAAGTGCCGTTTTCATATGCAGTGAAGTGCAATTCTAAGTGTCACAAGTTCACAACAGTAGCGTCTGTAAAAACAAATAGGCTAAAACCTCTGCTCACTTTTGTCATTTCTGCCGTACGTTAGTATTTTTATTTCCCTAAATAAAACCGAATTATGAATTAATTTAGTATTGTTTATTTGTCCTTTTCTAAGTTGGCCGACCAATATAGTTCAGATCGCGTTCTAACAATATTAACTTTGCCGCACTGCAACACTGCATACCTAATTTTAGTGTGCAGTGATAACCAATTTGCGCAGTGATAACCAATTTGCGCAGTGATAATTTCAATCTGTGCAGTGATAATTTCAATCTGTGCAGTGATAAATTGAAAATCTGTGCAGTGATAACATTCGGTTCTATATCCGATATAGAACCCAATTTATCACTGCACAAATTGAAATTATTACTGCGCAAATTGGTTATCACAGCACACTAAAATTAGGTATGCCACACTGCGTTATGGACAATAACTGGGCAGCCACAAAGAGAAATTATAATTATTTTGTGTTCTGGAATTTCGAGACCGTCCAGAATGCATTGTGGCTGTTGGGAAAAACCCACGACGCGAAAAATATTATTTCGCTTTCTGGTTATTTTGCTGTGTCCACAACACGTTGTGGTGGTTTTATTTTTTCGCTCAGTGAGCGATTTCGTTGTTTGAGCCCTAACATACATATAAAGAGAAAACCGCAATGAACGCGGAAACTTGACAATGCTTGGAAACTGCAAGTAACCGCAATCCAGCACTCCAGCAGTGTTCCTACCTGGTACATGGGAAAGCCGTTATCCTTGTTCTCACCTCTCTAAATTATGGGTGTGGACAGGCGAGGACAAGGATAACTCCGCTTTCCCTTGTGCCGGGTAGAAACATGTTGGATTGTGGTTACTTGTAGCTTCCAAGAGCGCATATTTTATATATATATATATATATATATAATATATTATATATATATACAGGGCGTCCCAAAAAATGTATACACACTTTAAAAATTATAAAGGCAGTGTTTATTAAAATACATTTCATTTTCAAAATGTAATAGAATCTACAGACATTATTTAATTGTTTTGTCAACGCCTGTTTTCAAACTGACGTCCGTTCTGGTCCAGGCACTGCTGATAACGCGAAGCAATGGAATCGCAAACATCACGAAACATTTCGTTTGGTATTTGTGTGCATTCTCGTTCAATGGCTGCTCTCAATTCAGCGACTGTTGCAGGTTTTATAGCGTAGACTTTGTCTTTTAAGTATCCCCATAAAAAAAGTCTAGTGGTGTGAGGTCTGGTGAACGCGGAGGGTATTCTACGAACCCCTTCGTCCAATCCACATCCACATCGTGCCAAGTACCACTCGCAATACTCCACTCTTCGGTCCGGATCATCATCTTCATTAATAGCATGGCCTAATCTTGGAATGTAACTTTTCCATTGACAGCGCTTCAAAATGCGTTGGACAGACGATTCTGAAATTCCTACC
>JAJOZX010009215.1:0-67500 GCA_023014485.1 Bathynomus jamesi | reverse complement strand
ATCAGAGAGGAAGGCACAGATAGAAACCGAAGGAAGGCAGTTTCGAAATTAAACATTTGTGCCAGACTATCAAAAGCTTTTGATATGTACAGCGCAATAGCAAAAGTTTCACCGAAATCCCGAAAAGAGGATAACCAAGAGTCAGAGAGATATGCAAGAAGATCGCCAGTAGAGCGTCCTTTGCGAAATCCATACTGACGATCTGAAAGATGATTGTGAGAAGAAAGGTTTTTAAGAATCTTCCTATTAAGAGTAGATTCAAAAACTTTGGAAAAGCAAGAAATCAAAGCAATTGGACGATAGTTAGAGGGTTGAGAGTGGTCATCCTTCTTTGAGACAGGCTGAATGAAAGCGAACTTCCAGCAGGAAGGAAAAGTACCAGATGAGAGACAGACGAAAGTGTTTGCCGAGGCAGTGTGTCAGCACGGAAGCACAGTTCTTAAGAACAACAGGAGGAACACCATCAGGACAATACACCTTCCTTGAGTTGAGCCCAGATAGGGCAGAAAAAATATCGTTAGAAGAGATTCTAATTTCAGACATAATAAAGTCAGAGGGGGGAGGAGATGGTGTTTGAGCGAAGAGTTCAGCTTTGTCAGGAGAAATGACGGCAACTGTGTCGTCGAAATGGAAGAGAGGGAAAGAAGAGGAAGTAAAGTTGTTGTTGAGGTTCTTAGCTAGATGCCAGAAAGAGCGAGAAGAATTAGAATTGGATAGATTTTCACATTTTTGTCGGATGAAGGAATTTTTGGCGAGTTGAACAACAGAAGTTGCACGATTCCGGGCAGAAATATAAGCTGAGTGAGAGTCAGGAGTTGGATGGCGACGGTACGGTATCTTCTGAGACTCCTCTCTGTTGCAAATAGCATTAGAACAAGTAAAGTTAAACTAAGGTTTTTTGCATTGGTATTCGGAATAGAATATGGAATGTACGCCTACATGCCTGAGAGGATCACCTCTGTGATGCGCCTCCTCTTGGGAGGATCTAAAGGCCGAATTGGAAATATAGGACAGGAAACAGATTGTGATCGGAGGAGCCCAACGGAGAAAAAAGTTTCACACAGTAAGAAGGATGAGAGGCAAGATATATATCCAGAATGTTGGGCCTATTTCCAAGATGATCAGGGATACGAGTAGGGTGCTGTACAATCTGCTCTAGGTCATTTAGGATAAAGTTCTACAGATCTACAGAAGCTAAGGCTAACAAAGACCCTAAGATCCACTCTAACGTTAGCCCGAGAAAAAGAAGAGAGTAGGGGGTTAAAAGAAGAAAACAGAGTTAAGTAAGTAGTAAAACCTATCATTCGTGGGTTAACATTCATTCAGAAAAAGAGAGAGAAAGACTCACCATTATCATCCGCCGGCCACTGCCGACAAGTCGGAAAAATAGTCGAACAGAATAGGAAAAGGGTGAAAGATGAAAAGAAGTAAAATGAGAATGCTTACAAACCATGCAAACACCGTCGTAACTCAAAGAAACACTGTCATACCATGTAAACTACGGACATGCAAGTAAAGAGAGGATGAGAAAAAAAAAATATGAAGAGTATAACAAAAAGTGGGTTAGTTACCATACGAGCTACATCCAAGTTCGTGTTAGTCTAATTTTTTTTTAATATAATTTTATTGATGGCATATCACACGCTGGCATTAATCGTCAACACTCAAACCTCGACCACTACCCCCGCAGAGCTCCTGTTGCTAATTGTTTTGGATCTTTTCCGTTTGACTGCCGCCATTGAAACAATTAAACTCCAGCCTTCTTTAGTTAGCTTTATAAGGCTAACTAACAAAAATATCACGACCTAACCTAACCAATCGTCAAGGTCGTACAGTTGACCTAATGATTGGTTAGGTTAGGTCGTGATATTTTCGTAAGTTAGCCTTATAAGGCTAAGTAAAGAAGGCTGGGGCACTCACCTCATGCTTCAATGGCGGCAGTCAAACGGAAAAGATCCATTGTTTTATTATTTTAAACGACGTTAATATTTTTAAAATGCCTATCTAAACGGTTTTTAAACATATTAACGCTGGTAAGTTCACGACGGACGCGGGAAGATTATTCCATTTATCAATTACTTTAAACGTAAAAAAGTTTTTAGCGACGTTAGTAATGAAACGTCTATCACGTAATTTAAATCCGTTATTACAAGTATTGCTATTATCGAAAATGAACAATGTCAAAATTTACGTTATCGATTTTATTAACGATTTTGAAAACTTCAATAAGTTCCCCCCTTAATCTCCTCGTCTCGAGTGAATGCAAGCCTAACTCTTTAATCCTATCTTCGTAAGACTTGTTGCGTAGTGATGGAATTAGTTTCGTGGCTCGTCGCTGAACCCTTTCTAACCTATCAATATCCTCACACAAATACGAGCACCAAAACTGAACGGCATATTCTAAGTGAGGCATGACTACGGACTTGTAAAGGGGCAATATAATATTCTTCGATTTAAATTCGAAATTACGCGCTATGAAGCCTAATATCCTATTCGCTTTTGCGCAAGACCCCAGGCACTGGTTCCTAACTTTTAAACGCCTAAATCTACTTCCTCGTCAACGCTCGCTAACTATCTATCATCCATCGTGTACGTGTAATTGTTGTTACGAGAACCTATATGCAAACCTTTACATTTATCTACGTTAAATTGCATCTGCCACTTATCCATCCATAATCCTATTTACATCGTCTTGCAGCCTATTTCTATCGCCCATGTTAAGAACTTTACCGCCTATTTTAGTATCGTCCGCTAATTTTGACACGTTACTGGTCAAGCCTACATCTATGTCGTTAATGTAGCTTAGAAATAGCAATGGGCTTAACACTGAACCCTGAGGGACACCGCTACCTACATCCAACCACCCCGATTCACTACCATTAACAACGACCCTCTGTTTCCTGGCACGAAGCCATTCCTCTAACCAGTTAGCTACCTGACCGCGTATACCGTGCGCTTTAACCTTCGCAATTAATCTTCTATGCAGAACTGTATCGAACGCTTTTTTAAAGTCTAAATAAATAACGTCAGCCGCTCTATGCCTATCGTATTCGCGCACTATTTCGCTATAAAACTCTAACAAATTAGTTAAAACACGAATTATGGCGTCGAAACCATGCTGACTACTATTAATCAAATCGCGACTTTCTAAGTGATTGACGATACGATCCCTAACTATGGATTCCAAAAGTTTACCGACAATTGACGTTAAACTAATAGGCATATAATTGTTAGTTACTGTGCGGTCGCCTCTTTTAAAAATGGACGTAACGTTAGCTAATTTGAAGTCTTCAGCAGTAATCCCCGCTTCCAGTGACTTATTAAAAATTTTTGTAAAGGGACCTACGATAACGTCTTTCAAATGTCTAGGATAAAGTGCGTCAGGCCCTGGAGCCTTGCTAACTTTTAGCTCATCGATGTAATGCGCAATCTCACCCTCGTAAACAGTTATTTCATTCAAAATAGTCTCGCTACTAAATGGAACGATATCGTCTACGTCGGGGACATTATTTACGTCTTCTACGGTAAAAACTGCCGCTAAAAAGTTATTAAAAATACCCGCCACCGACTCAGCGTCTAAAGCCAAAGCGCCGTCAGCGTCCACTAGAGGGCCTATGTTATCTTTTATCGTCTTACGATTATTGACGTAGTCAAAAACCTTTTTCGGGATCACTTTAACATATTGCTTCCCAAAGCATTCGGGAAGCAATATGTTAACGTGATCCCTCCTGGGAAGCAATATGTTAAAAAGAGAAAGGTTGGTTGGTTAGAGAGAGGTTGGTAATCTAGAAGATAACCTACCGACCGTAAACAAAGCTATAAATGCCGTAACCGGGCATTCTTTATATATTTAATGTAGGTTAACTGAATGCCCGGTTAGGTCAACTGTACGCCCTTGATGATTGGTTAGGTTAAGTCGTGATATTTTCGTTAGTTTTAACGAAAATGTCACAACTTCAACCTAACCAATCGTCAAGGGCGTAGAGTTGACTTAACCGGGCATTCAGTTGACCTACATTAAATATATAAAGAAAATGAAAGGATGCAAAAAGGAGCTACTCAACTCGTACTTGTGACAAATGATGTGGCGTGACCGATCCTTCCGAAATCTATTTTTTTACTCTGTGAGACCATATAGCGCAACAATTCTAATAAATTTACTTTCAATCTAATATTTTAACATGTTATGATTTACTTTTTATGCCTTTATTAAAGCGAACATTTTTTATCGTACTCCTTATCCTAAATATTGGGAAGCAATATGTTAAAGTGATATACACTGGAAGCAATACGTTAAAGTGATATATATTGGGAAGCATATGTTACAGAGATCCCTTTTTCGGATTAAGTTTACTATCCGCAGCTATAAGTATCTCTAAATGACGCTTAGCATTCCTAACATATCTTTTAACCTGACGTCTAAGCTCGATATATCTATTAAAGTTAGCTACCGTGCCATTGCGCTTTTTAAGTTTATACGCTCTGTTACGCTCGTTTATGAACGCGCCTATTTCCCTAGTCCACCACTTGGGCCGACCATGATTTCTAGCGCGCTTGGGTTTACGCGGAATAAACTCTCCTTCGATATTCAAAAACTTTCTTTAAGCACCTCCCAATGAACATTTGCGTCATTACCCATAAGTAAATTATCCCAGTCCACTACTCTCATCCTGTCCGCAAAACAATTAAAATTACCCCTACGAAAATCAGTGTTTTCTATCAATAACTTAAACCTAAGAATTTGGTGATCACTACATCCCAAACTCTCACCTACTTCCAAACCTTCGACTACATTTTCGTCGTTAGTCATCACCACGTCTAAAATATTGTCACGGCGCGTTGGTTCGGTAACCATCTGTCGTAAAAAATTATTTTTCATGAACTCAATCAGTCTCAAACCCTCATCATTAACAGTAAAATTCTCGTAATTAACGTTAGGGCAGTTAAAGTCTCCGACAATTATACTATCCCGATTATTAATAAAGTTACCAAGAAGTGTGTAAAATCTAGTAACGGTATCGAGGGGTTGAACGGGAGGTCTATAAACAACAAAGAAATTAAAGCTAATACTACGCGCCCTAACTTCAACGCATATTGCTGCCGGAAAATCTATCGTAACCTCGATAGCCTTAAGGGTATTACGAATGTACAAAAAAACGCCGCCACCATCGGTAAATCATTAGAAAAAGTTTAAAACCTACTCTATCAAGTTCCCCCAACAAGTTCAGAGTCACGGCATTTAATCACGTTTATTTCTAATACTACGCGTGTTACAATAAAAGCCTTTTAAATTATTTTTTACCACGGATCAGCGTTTTAAACTATTTTTCACGTCAGGCCGGCGTTTCCTGGATCCACAACGTTCAAAGAGGGCTTCGACCTATACAGCTTTCGAACGTTCTCATCGATTAACCTACCAAGCCTAGCATTCCCTATTTCATTGAAATGCACCACATCTTTTCTAAAAAGGATGGATCACTAAATTCTGAACACAGTTTTACGAAGGGTATATTTTCCTGAGCACAAATCTCTTCTAGCTTTGCGTTGAAAAAATATTGTTTTTGACGTAATCTTAAAACCTAAACCGTCCCTAGAGGTAATATCTGGAACTAAAGACCTGCCTGACCTTGCCTTCATGGACCTAATTAACCCCCTGTCTCTCTCCAAAAGGTCAGGTACTCTCGTATCGGGCCTATACAAGTCGTTGCCCCCTAACAGCGTCACCAACATCGAGTGAAGGGAGGCAACATCAATCCTATCTATTTCGTCACTAATTCTGTCAACCCTGGCCCCTGGTAGAGAGACCCTCCTCCTCCTCCTCCTCCTCGTTCACATCCCTATCCAACTGGGCGAAAGGGTTCGAAACCTCGATAGGGGGGATTCCTATCATGTAACGTCCGTGGTCAAGCTCCACCCTTAACTACTCTAAATCCGTCCCCGTCTACTAATCTCGGGCCTACCTTAACCCCTTCCTCAACTTTATCTATACTTATCTATAATTGCGCATTATATCGATAGGCTAAAAGTTAGTAAGGCTCCAGGCCCTGACGCTTTTTATCCCAGACATTTGAAAGATTTGAAAGACGTTATCGTAGGCCCCTTAACGAAGATTTTTAATCAGTCACTCGAAACGGGGATTATTCCTGAAGACTTCAAATTAGCTAACGTCACGCCTATTTTCAAAAAAGGCGACCGCACAGTAGCTAGCAATTATAGGCCCATTACCTTAACGTCAATTGTCGATAAACCTTTGCAATCCGTAGTTAGGGATCGTATCATCGATCACTTAGAAAGTAGAGATTTGATTAATAGTAGTCAGCATTTGTTTCGACGCCATAGATCTTGTTTAACTAATTTGTTAGAATTTTATAACGAAACTGCGCGAATACGACAAGCATAGAGTGGCTGACGTTATTTATTTAAATTTTAAAAAGGCGTTCGATACAGTTCCGCATAGAAGATTAATTGTGAAGGTTAAAGCGCACGGTATACGCGGTCAGGTAGCTAACTGGTTAGAGGAATGGCTTCGTGCTAGGAGACAGAGGGTCGTTGTTAATGGTAGTGAATCGGGGTGGATGTAGGTAGCGGTGTCCCACTGGGTTCAGTGTTAGGCCCATTGCTATTTGTAATTTACATTAACGACATAGATGTAGGATTGACTAGTAACGTGTCAAAATTCGCAGACGATACTAAAATAGGCGGTAACGTTGTTAACGAGGACGATAGAAATAGGATCCAAGACGATGTAAATAGGATTATGGAGTGGACGGATAAGTAACAGATGCAATTTAACGTAGACAAATGTAAAGTTTTGCATATAGGTTCTCGTAACAATAATTACACATACACGATGGATGATAGAGAGTTAGCGAGCGTTGACGAAGAAGTAGATTTAGGCGTACGCGTATCTAAGGATTTAAAAGTTTGGAACCAGTGCCTGGAGTCTTGCGCCAAAGCTAATAGGATGTTAGGCTTCATAGCGCGTAATTTCGAATTTAAATCGAAGGATATTACAGTATATTGCCCCTTTACAAGTCCCTAGTCAGGCCTCATTTAGAATATGCCGTTCAGTTTTGGTGCCCGTATTTGCGTGAGGATATTGATAGGTTAGAAAGGGTTCAGCGTCGTGCCACGAAACTAATTCCGTCATTGCGTAACAAGCCTTATGAATATAGGATTAAAGAGTTAGACTTGCATTCACTTGAAACTAGGAGATTAAGGGGGGAGCTTATTGAAGTTTTCAAAATCGTTAACAACATCGATAACGTAAATTTCGACAAACTGTTCACTTTCGATAATAGCAATACTCGTAATAACGGATTTAAGTTGCGTGGCAGACGTTTCATTACTAATATCGCTAAAAACTTCTTTACGTTTAAAGTAATTGATAAATGGAATAATCTTCCCGCGTCAGTCGTTAACATGTTTAAGAACCGTTTAGATAGGCATTTTAAAAATATTAACGTTGTTTAAAATAAAAAACAATTAGCAACAGGAACTCTGGGGGGGGGGGGGTCGAAGATGAGTCTGTTGACGATCAATGCCAGCTTGTGACATGCCATCGTGTGATGCCACCAATAAAATTATTAAAAAAAAAAAATTAGACGAACACGAATGTAGATGTAGCTCGTAGAGTAAACTAACCCACTTTTTCTTATACTCTACCTACTTTTTTTTAATTTTTTTAATCCTCTCCTTACTTGCATGTCTGTCGTTTGTATGGTATGACAGTGAGTTAAGACTGTGTTTGCATGGTTTGTAAGCGTTCTTATTTTACTTCTTTTCATCTTTCACCCCTCTCCTATTCTCTCCGACTATTTTTCCGACTTGTCGGCAGTGGCCGGCGGATGATGATGGGGAGTCTTTCTTTCTCTTTTTCTGAATGAATGTTAACCCACGAATGATAGGTTTTTCTACTTAACTCCTTTTTCTCCTCTTTTAACCCCCTCCTCTTTCCTTTCTTTCGGGCTAACCTTAGAGTGGATCTTAGGGTCTTTGCTAGCCTTAGCTTCTGTAGATCTAATTAACCTTACCGACTAAGCTACCTATACTAGAAACTAGGTTCCTAACCTCACCCTTCAACTTACTAACGTCTTCAACGTCAGTATAGATTCGGCATTCGTCAACCGTAAGCCTACCCCCTGCCCTCATCAAGCGTTGCAAGTCGCTTTGTCACCTCGCGTACACTACGTTTTAAATCCACTATCTCTTCGCTCAACTCGCAAAAGAAACAAACCGATCTCTCGGTAATCGCCATAGGACCGCCGTTGTAATCTTTAAAATCAGTATACCACTGATTAACCCCACACCTACCACACGACGCTTTCTGCGACGGCATCACGCAAGTTAAAGTAGTTAACGTTTATAACCGTCCCAAGTTTAAGTTAAATTAAGCCGGCATGCTTTGAAAACTTCTAAATCACTAAAACCCGCAAAGGTAAATAAATCTCTAGGAGAGCTCCATTTTTCAATATTAAACATAACACTCATAAAACATATACCATTTGAAAGCTCACATTTTTCTGAGTCTAAAATGTAGTAATCCAAAAGTATCAATAGCAAATAAAAAGTAACTAGGTTTAAATATAAAACCCTATATCGATCAATTTGTGATGCGTGATCTTTACGGGGGCTCCGCCCCCGTACCCCCGAGACCTAAATTATACAAATGATAATGTAATAACATATTCATGTTAGGTTAGGTTAGCGTAACAATTACCAAAAATACCATCTTACAACACAGACTGAAGATTTATAACTTAGCCAACCTTTATAATGTAATTACGTCACGCGTCAAACAATTAAACCTTGTTACTTTTTATTTCCTATTAATACTTTTGGATTACTACATTTTCAGACTCAGAAAAATGTGAGCTTTCAAATGGTATATGTTTTATGAGTATGTTTAATATTGAAAATAAAAACATCCAATGCTTTCTCTTCATCTAGGGCACATGACGAATCAAGTTCTCAAAGTCAGAAACCACACGAACAGCACGTCATAATTCTATCACAAACACGACCAAACTGAATCCAATTAGAAAAAAAAAATAGAACAGAATCCAACCAACTAATTAAGTCGCAGAGTAGCGAAAAAATAGCCCAATCATGAAAAATATTTTAGGAAAAAAAGTACATTTTAGCCAAAACAGGAAATATTCACTATAAAAATGTAACTTGCAATTTTTTCTATAATCTTGCATTTGCTATTGATACTTTTGGATTACTACATTTTTAGACTCGGAAAAATGTGAGCTTTCAAATGTTATATGTTTTATGAGTGTATGTTTAATATTGAAAAATGGAGCGCTCCTAGAGATTATCCACCGCAAATATTCAGTTACTTAACTATAACAATGTGAATATAAACACAAGTATATAAAATTCAGAACTTTCCAACAGTAAATTTATCGGCAATATCCAAAAGCAGAAGCAATATCAGAGAGCCCAGGGAATGCGTCCGCTCAGCAAAGCAAAGAGTCTGGCTGACATAATCTAGTCAAGCTAGTTCACCAGGGATGCCAGTGAAATGGAAGGAAAGCCAAAGGTGGTGGTGAACATTGAAATCTCCTAAAATGGACATTTCAGCAAAGGGAGAGCGGGAAAGAATGTATTCCACTTTGGAAGTGAGATAGTCAAAGAATTTTGGATAGTCGGTAGAATTTGGAGAAAGGTAAACAGCGCAGATGTATTTAGTTTGAGATTGGCATGTAACCCGTAGCCAGAGGAAGATTCGAGTTCAGGAATATGAGAACAAGTTAGGTCATTGCGTACATATAGGGTTGCCAGACGTCCCGTATTTTACGGGACATTCCCGCATTTGATCCAAAAGTCCCGCGTCAAAATCCCGCGTTCAAAATGTCCCGCAAAAAATATTTTAAGCAAATTTTTTAGGGATGAATTGATTTAGAATTTCAATATTACGTATAATAATTTCAATTTATTCACGACGTTTAATTGTTAAATACTATTATTGTAATAAAATTTTCCTAATTTTGTTTGTTGTAACTGCTGAAGAAATCGTTTCAATTTGAAAAAAAATTTGGTCTTAAAAAAAAAAACTGAAAATTTTTTGTCTCGCATTATGGGCATTTGACAAATCTGGCAACCGTACGTATATATACGCAACATCCACCTTTGGAATGAAATTGAGTATAGAGAAAGTAAGAGGGTACAGAAAAGGGGTTGCTGTCAGTCGACCGGGACACCCGAGTTTCAGTGAGGAAAAGATAAGGTTTACAGGAGAAGAGGTGGTGTTCAACAGAGTAAAAATTTGAGAAAAGGCCATGAATGTTGCAAAGTTTAAGAAAAGTGAATCAGACAGAGGTCCAGAACATCCCGAATGGGCGGTAGCAGATCCTGCGTTCCCGGTATCGGCAGGGGGGGGGGGGAGCCAGAAGTGGGACATTTATGGTCCCCTCCCCATGGGACTCAGAGACTCTTGAATTTGATGCCACTTTTTTTTTAATTTTGAAGAGAAATGCGTGTTTGAGAGCATGCTGGACTGCTCACAGGGTAGATGAGACACGGGAAAAGATCAGCTAAGGAGGACAGTGACAGGAAAAACGGGAGTTCCAGCACTCCCTATCTTCTATCTAACGCCCCTACCCCAGGGAGTACTTCCCTAGTCGATTGGTGTCTATAATCTCCTCCTCGTAAATAACTTGAACTACAATACATTACTTAAACGATAAGCAAACTGTCTATCATTAATGAAAGAGTCTATGGATCGTGGTAATGACGTCAGTAAAGATACGAACGTAACTAATGATGAAAGAAAGCAAGAATTATTAATGATAAAACATTACTAATAAACAAAGTAACGACAATCAACTGTATTGACGTCAGTAAATATACAAGGACTCGCTGATAAATTCTTATATGCCCCCTCCGCCCCGACCCCCAACCCTTTTTTTTTTTCCAAGAAAATGTCAAGTTACAACTTTTCAATGCGAACTTGTCGGAATCTTAATGACTGTTTTGTAGATGTAATTCACAAACACGAACAGTTTTCTCGTGTCTACTTTTGAATTTTGGCCTTTTCTTTGTAGCCTGTTCGCAAATTTACATGCAACTTCCTTTTCGGGGAGGGAGGGATGAGATGGGGGGAAAGTTGACCTTTAACCAAGCTTTTACCCTTCGCAAAAGAGATGACCAGTAAACGCGAACTTAAATTCTGAAGGTTATTGTTGATTTGCTAATCAATTTTTTTTAATAAATCTTTTGTATATCCCAATGATATATATATATATATATATATATATATATATATATATATATATATATATATATATATATATATATGAATAGAAACGACGTAAATAAGGAGCGTCTCTGCACGAAAGTAACACGTGAATAATATTTATGATGAAAATAACCACGAAGTAAAAAGGAAACAGAATGGTGCTCAAGCGCTTTCGTCTGACATCCTTAGGAACACTGAAATAAATAAGTACGAGACTATATATAGATATATATATATGTCACAAAAAAATAAAACTTGTAGGAGGAGCACACAAATTTATAAGGAAAAGCTACCAAAGTTTTAGCACTTTGCCCCTCTTGTCTAAATCCGTTCTGAACAAATTCAAAACAACAGGCTCAAGCGAAAAAACGACCCCAGCTAATGTTGAAATTATTTGCAAGTTGAGTAATGGCAAACTCAAGAATACTTCTATTAACAATGTTGCTTGAGTGAAACAAAAGTGAAGCATTATTCCAATCAATACAGTGGGATAACTCTGACAAATGGACGAAAAGGGCACTGGACGACTGATCCGTTCTAACGGAATATTGGTGGTGTTTTACACGCGTTTGCAAATCCTTTCCCATCTGTCCAATGTAAAAGGAATCACATTGTTTACGACCAATTTTATAGATAATGCCTGAATTATTGGTAGGACTATTTTTTACTATGATATTTTTCACGGTATTGTCATATGAAAATACTACATTGATATTCAAAAGTTTAAGTACATTAACAATGCCTAAAAAGCCTGGAAAAATGAAGTACTAAAATATTCTTCGACAAAGTGCGAGGGTTATTATTTACATGATAGAAAGTTCGTTTTGCTTGTTAAGACAAGATTCCAAAAACGCAGGTGGGTAACACAAATCACTTCCAATACTGTTGATTTTTTCTAATTCGGCATCCATGTATTCCGGACTTGCGATCCTAAGAGCGCGGAGAAACATTGAAGAAAATATGGCTTTCTTGATGGGAGTGTCATGTCCGGAGTAAAAGTGTACGTAGGACAAATTGTCCTTCGTACAGACAAACAATTTCTGCTATTTCTAATTGGAGCAGAGAAAACCTCGTTCCTTTCAATGCATCAAAAACTCGGTTCCTTTATCTGTCTACTCGTCACAATCTTCCACACGACTATCCCCTTATCTTCAACAATACACAACTCAATCCTTCCTCTTCTCTTAACATTCTTGGCGTTTCTTTTTCTCATGATCTTTCGTGGAAAGATCACACACATTCTCTTTCCAAAACAGCTTCTAAGAGGTTAGGTGTGCTGTATAGACTCCGCAGTTTCTTCATCCCTGTATCTGTACAGGAGTCTTGTCCGCCCCTGTATGGAGTACGCTTCATGTCTGTGATGGTTCAACCCACACAACTCTACTTGACAGGGTGGAATCAGAGGCTTCTCGTCTCATCAACTCCCCGCCTCTTACTATCTTAACTCTCTCTCTTTTCGTCGCATTGTTGCCTCACTCTCTCTTTACTTTCGCTATCATAACGAACATTGCTCTTCTGAACTCTCGAACTGCATGCCTCCTCCTTTACGGAGAGCACGCAGTACCCCACTTTCTACACATTCTCGTTCCTTTTCTGTCCAACTTCCTAACGTAAGAATTAATCGGTATTCCCAACCTTTCATCTACTCAACCAGTCAACTCTGGATCAAACTTCCTCAATCCATCGTTCTCCCAGTCTACGAACTCTCACCTTTCAAAAACAGTGTTCAAGCATCTCTAAACCTCTCAATGTTCAGGTCCTCTCTCTCTCTCTCCGATCGGGAGCTGCTTGGCGTCAATCCGAACTTGAGAGGGACGAACTATAGATCAATCTTGGATGTACAGACCTCCGCAGTTCCTCCTCGAGGATACAGCGTTGTACACCGAACACCGTAGCCTGCTAGGGGATAGGGTGTGTGGTTTTAGGAAACTTCAACTGTCGCGGCATAAACTGGGAAGACAGGAATGCTGATGCCGAAGGGAGGAGGCTAGTTGACTTTGCTGATGAGAATTTCCTCACTCAGTGGGTCAATGAGCCTACACGAAGCGAAAGCGTTCTAGAGTTAGTATTCAGTATTCACGACCGAAGACAACCTCGTCACTGGCCTCACCGTTGACGAATCGTTGGGCGGGAGTGAACACGGTCTAATTAGGTTCTCTGTCTGCGTCCCTCGGGTGAAGCGTAGTAACTCGAGAGGCAGTAAGCTCAATCTACGGCGGGCGGATTTTGTTGGCCTCCGGGATAGCGTAAGTGAGATGAGGTTAGAGGTCGGCGGCGATGTTGAGGGAGTGTGGAGTGCATTCCGGGACCAGTTTATGATGCTGCAGTCTGTTGCCAAACCCTCAAAACCGGTCACCCCTGCTTCAACGCAGCCTTAGTGGTTCAGTCGGGACATCGCTTCGGCTATCCAAAGTAGGAAAGCTGCGTATAGGAGGGCGAAGGCCAATCGTTCCCATGAGAACACTGAAGCGTATGTCCGCCTGTGCAGGGAAGTGAAGGCGAAGGTTAGGCTAGCCAAACGGAACAAAGAACTCTGGGTGGCAAGCCTCTGCAGGGGAACCGCAAGGAGTTCTAGTGGACGGGCCAAAATTCAAAAATCGACTTTGAACGGCGTTTTTTGTTAATAGCTGGCACCCATGCTAAATCAATGTACCTGTGGGTGAGGAATAAAATGCAGGTGGATGCCACTCTCGCTTTTGGCTTTGAAGGTCATTTTCGAGGTCAAACTGTGCAAAATGATATTTTCTAATTTTAATTTAAAAAAAAATATTCTGAGCTACATAATTGGTTTGACCAAATGTTTCATTTTGCCACACTTAGTGATAAAGAAGTATGATGACACGCTTATTCCATCCGAATTACCAACTCAAGGTTAAATTCAAGTTAATCACGACCGAAATTGTGCTAAAAATGTGATTTTTTATTTTAATTGGCGAAAAAAACATTGAGCAAGTCTGTTTGTCAAAACAATTTATTTTAACATGATTAGTGCCTAATAAGTTTGATGGCATGAATTAAGTACTCACAGTAAGAGAATTATCACAACTAAATCACAAAGCAGTAAATATAGCCCCATAACTATACAGTTTACACACTAGTAACATCTACAAGTTCACGTTTCTTGATGAACAGCACCGAAATGCTGCACTGACAGTCACAATTGTGTGGATTGCAATCACTTAAGAACAGAGTTATTAGTTCCTTTCAGCACATTCCAGCTTCTCTCGATTTCAGCCCGGAAGAGAGACATAGATCTACTGTCCAGCTGGGTTACTTGCACTTTTTCTTGCAACCACAAGCAACAAGCTCCAGGCAGGCTTCAGGGATTGGAGGAAGTCTTGTCCACACTGGTAGGAGGCTCTCATCTTCCAACTTCCAGGCTGAAGTGTACACCGGGTCTTCAACATCTACGTGCTCTTTGTCAGCCTGGAGCCATATTTTGGCCTGATAGTTTGCCCGCTATGCGTGGAGCTCCAGGGCATCCTTTGTCGGTGGGAGCATTTCTAGAGTCTTCTTGGCCTTCCCAAAAACGTGAACTCTGGCGTCATCAACTGTGTTGTTCGGGGGCGCCATACAAATGGCACACAAACTTCTCAACATCTGCGATATCCCCATCTCGACCAATGGCGTGCAGCAGGAGTGGATGGTCATTGAACACCTTCCAACACTTTTTTCCATGACCACTGAAGGACGACTGTGTCATACCCAGTCAAAGGGTGGAAGCTGACCAGGTTGTCCCTGACTGGGGCGACAAACTCTTGAATACATCGTGCACGGGGTAGCATTTTCGGTTCTTGGCCATTCCGCACAGCATCCACACTTCAGCGACCTTGATGCAAACGAAGTGAATCAGCAGCACCATTACATCGGTATCTCTGCACACTACCAGTATTCGTTGATAGCCCTGGGACGCTGCATCACATGAGTGAAGGATGAGCCTGGTGTCCGCCTCTTCATGGTTGCCACCCCCTGTCACCAGCTGAGATCTTTCTTGAAGATCTCTGCCCTTCTCAGTGATAACGTCAGACAGAAACAAGGCTAGGTCAGCCTTGTTTGTATCCATGGCCATGAAGTTTTTCCACACTTCAGGCAGTGGAACTTGTGGGCCATCAATGACTTTCCGAATCGGTTTCTTTTTGCTTGTACGCTTTGTCCTGGTAACTGCTTTGATCAATCCTTCCCCTGATTACCGATCAGGACTCTTGTGTGTTCACTGAAATAACTCGCCACGGCCTTGAAGAACACTTCAGCATAGTCGCCGAATGTCCGACAGCCGCCAAGCTTGCCAAGAGCTTGGATGAGTACATGGCCATCATCACACAGGTCTTCAGATCAGAGGTTGGAACCTCTGAGCTTATGGTCTGCTGAGCCATCAGGACGTTCATCAGCTCAGACTTCGATGTCGAATTCATCTCTCCTCCTGCCTTCGCCAGACTAAATGGGACTGGGGACAGTTCATGCTTCAAGACGTTGACCATCTCCACCATGCGACCTGCGGTCGCGGCATTCAGGAGCCGCTGGAGTAGCTTTCTGTCAGCTTTGATGGTCTTCTGCATGTTCTGCTTGGTGGAAACTGCAGCTTTGTACACATTAGAGAAGGTTTTCGACCGATGTTTCTTCATCGTTTTATGGAAGCCTACTATCTGTTCAATCAATCTCTCCTTCATGGCCGATTACATGCTGCTTTCCTCGATCCTGAGCTGTCAGCAGGTTCTCCACATCTGTGGGTGCAATGTCTTTGGTTGCTAGTGAAACAAGTGGAATGTTAGTGGCGGCATCTGTAGCTCCTGCTTCACTCACGTGAACTCCGAAGCCGTCAAACTGCTTCAACTGCTGAACTAGCTTCATGACATCATGAGCGTCACGCCTAGTGCGAGAAGGCAGACTGTCAACCCGAGTGAAGGTGGCTTCGCCATCATCATCTTGAAGATTGAAGAGGCATCTTGTGTCTTGAGAGATGCGTGACCGCTCTGACCATGTGATGCAGAACCTGTCTCTTGCTTGGTCATTCTTTGTGATGCCGATGATACCATTGTGCATCTTCCACGTGCATAGTTTGTATGGTCATAGATAGTTAGCCAAGGCAGCATTGCAGCAAAGGCTTCTATGTGGAGACTCCACATGCCATCTCTCTGAGCTCTGATGAAGGGCCAGTAGGATCTCTACCATTTCCATGTAGGATGACCACAGCATGAAGTTGAGATCTTCAGAGTGCTGGTCATTGAATTCCTCCATGAGACTGTGGAATTTCTCATCTACCAAAACGTCTGAAAAGTTGTCAACAGCATCGCGCATCTCATCTATGTCAGCTCTGTCTTTGAAAAGCGAAGCAACATTGAGGGCAAGCTGTTTGACGTTCTCATCTCCGTTGCCAGTTGCAGCCAGCCATGACTCAAACATCTGCCACTTGATGCGCCACAGTGCCTCATACGTCAGCTGGTGACCTTTCACAGCTCGGTAGTAGGCCTTGCCGTCCAGCATTGTCTCAGTGGTGTTAGCCGCGTACACACCTGCCTCTCTCCATAAGTCATCAAGTCCTACACTTTCCATGTGTTGACCAATGGCTTTCAGAAAGTTGAAGCAGATATGAAGGCCTCCCACGAGCAAGACCACGTTGGCAAATTTCGAGTTTCCCAGACTAGTTCCTCACCCCTGCTGTACAGAGGTTGATCAGCAGTGATGATGGTGTACTTCTGGCTGACATACTCAAAAATGGCCATGAAGCGATTGATGACGGTGGTCATGGTGTCATTGTCATCTGCTGGTGCCTGCAGGATTGGCAACATCCCGGCGGTCGTTACTGGTGGATCCGCAGTGCTGACAGATTGATTGAATGCTCCCCAGCTTGGAACGGACATCGCTTCATCATGGATGCGTGACACCACCCAGGTCGTCCTTGGCACGTGCCCGGTCCCTCTCAGGTTCATATGACAAGTCGTCTATGTCAGTGTAGTAGCCAGATGGCCTCTTGCCAGATGGGAGGGTAGCCTGGTCCAGCCTTTGGAACTCCTGTAGGTCATCAGGTTTGATAGATCTCGATTTCTTGTGCTTACCACCTTTTTGGCCATGACTCTGCTGTGGAGGGGGGCCTCTCTGCCATACCATCAGTTGAGTGCTGTGGAAGGTGTTCTTCCCATCTAAGGTTGACTCCAAGACATCTATGTTGTCACAAGAGCAGTGAATCATTCTCTCTTTGATGATGGTGTCAGGGATGTAGACACATCCATTCTCAGCATACCTCTCCAGGATGTTCTGAGCGATGGTGGTGTCTATCCTTCTTAGTGTCAATACCAATAGTGTGATTTGCCGCGTGGAACAGATCTAGGAGTGCTTCTCAGCGGGTGGCTTGGTGCAGAGTAAGACCCAAGTACACATGCTTTGGTGTCAACTTTCGTCGGTTGGAGACTGCATAGACTATGTCCTGGGCAATGCTACACACACTCTGCTTCACTTTCTGGTCCTCTTCACTTCTCTCATCCACAGCATCCATTCCCCCAAAGAGCAATCGTAGAAACAGGTGCAGACTGTCGGGTATGACGCGATCAACATGTTCCTGATCAAGACCTTGCCATGTCTCGGAGTGTCCAGGAGTTTCAAGATGATCTTGTCGAACCTTCAGAGCCACGTGTACCATATCTTGGAATATGCTGCTAGTGGCACACATGCGGACATCAACATCTTCATCTTCAGTAGACTGACTCAGAGGTAACAGGACCTTGTTCACGAGACTTAGCCAGTGCTTTGGAGATTATGAAATCTGAGCTCTCTTCAGGGTAAATCTGCAGCGGGTCCCTTGACAATAGGCGTACATAGCTGGAGTTTGATCCAAGCAGCCTTTGAACATCGTAGAGCGTTGTTCTCCTGGAGTATTTCACGGTGATGCCGGTGTCATTACACATACTCTCGTATCTGTCCCAGACGTCTCCCATGTCGTGTACGTGACCACGAGACAGGCTTACTGTCAAATCTTTGCACAGCTTCGTCATACACTCATTTTCAGGCCCTTGCTGCTCCTCTGACACCGCTTGTTTTCTAGTACGTCTCTCAAATGCTACCAAACATGCCAGATGATAGCAGCTTTCAATTGCAATCACATCGCTCACCGCTGATAACGGTATGCTCATGACAGGGTCGTGTTTGGCACGCTGGATCGAGTCATCTGACTTCTCCATTGTCTCCACCCTGTGCAGTTTCTTTGTGGTCTTCATTTGGCAAAACATGCAGAGGGTCCAGTCAATCACTGGTGTTGAACGTCTACGCTTTGGGGGAAAAGCCTGAGCCTGCACTTTTTGTGGTCGCCGATGCACCCATGGTCTGCTGCTGACTTCGCAGCCTTTTGAGTTTGCCTTCAGAGGTGAATAAAGAGCAGTATGCTCATGACAGGGTCGTGTTTGGCACGCTGGATCGAGTCATCTGACTTCTCCATTGTCTCCACCCTGTGCAGTTTCTTTGTGGTCTTCATTTGGCAAAACATGCAGAGGGTCCAGTCAATCACTGGTGTTGAACGTCTACGCTTTGGGGGAAAAGCCTGAGAGCCTGCACTTTTTGTGGTCGCCGATGCACCCATGGTCTGCTGCTGACTTCGCAGCCTTTTGAGTTTGCCTTCAGAGGTGAATAAAGAGCAGTATGCTCATGACAGGGTCGTGTTTGGCACGCTGGATCGAGTCATCTGACTTCTCCATTGTCTCCACCCTGTGCAGTTTCTTTGTGGTCTTCATTTGGCAAAACATGCAGAGGGTCCAGTCAATCACTGGTGTTGAACGTCTACGCTTTGGGGGAAAAGCCTGAGAGCCTGCACTTTTTGTGGTCGCCGATGCACCCATGGTCTGCTGCTGACTTCGCAGCCTTTTGAGTTTGCCTTCAGAGGTGAATAAAGAGCAGTGGCGGCTCGTCGGTAGACACTGCGGAACTGCAGCACCCCTAAAGTTTTTATTTACAATTTAAATAATCAAGAACATTTTAAGGATAAGCTCACTGAATAACTTTTTCAATAACTTTTGAAACTTTTATTCATTGCTCAATGCTCATCCTTTTATTTCAGTAATTATTTCAACCCATTCTTAGAGACAGCACCCCTAGAATTTTTAGTCACGAGCCGTCACTGATAAAGAGTAGCATGATTTATGCCACTTGAGTTCCAATGCATTGAAATCATCCTTGGAATGACTTTCCAGTCTTTGTAAAACATCAAGAGAGTAGGTATCTCCCAGGTTCTTTCTCTCATCGCCCAGTCATAGTTCTTGCTTTTCCTTCTGCTGATGCTGTGCGCAGGTCACCAGCGGTGCTTTGGCAGAAGAAGCAACAATCCTCACTGACATCCTGACGTTTCCTCTTGCGCTTGATGATAGCTACAGGGTCCATTGCTGATGAGCTCCCTATCCGCAAAGACAAGTGGGAATGGCAGTATGTAGTAGCCACAGATATATTGAAACAATTCGAACGAAACATACCTATCCTTTAGCAGTATTATTATTAGTATTTTACCAGCTGGCACTGTCTGCACTCTTTTAATTGCATATACCAAATCAATGTCTGGCCAGCCAGTGCAATGAAAATATTCAACATGTGAAAATATGCTCTTACTTGTACTATGGTAGTAGTAGGCACATGCACACCTCACTCAGCATGCTAAATGTAGTTTTAATGGCAATAAAGACATCCAGAGTCATAGTTACATTCAATTATTATCCATAAAATCACAAAAATATGGTTTGTGCGCTAATGATACACATTTAAACACGTTGTTACATACAGCCACCACTGGAATGCAAAAATTCGGAATTTTTCAGAATTTGACTTTTGTAACCTTGTACGAGACCTTCAAACCAAAAATTAAGAGAGGCATCCACCCACATCTTTTTTGGCATCCTCAATACTACTTATCTAAGTGGGTGCCTGCTATTAACAAACAAAGCCAAGTTAAGTTCTTTTCTAGAGGACTTCTCAATTTTTGACCGGCCCACTATTCTTCAGTTATGTTAATAATAGAAAGCCCATTAGAAGCATGACAGGCCCGTTAAAGGACCCCAGCAGCGGGCTGCGGACCTCCGACGCGGACATCGATAATGTGCTGAATGAGTACTTTGCGGGAGTGTTCACCAGGGAGGCCATCCCCGAGCCAGGCGTCAGGCACGACGGTGCTGGGCTGGATAGTGTTCGGTGTATCGCGACAGGCACTGCTGATAGAATAGACAAACTGAGTGCGTTTAAGGCTCTTGGGCCAGACCAGTTCCTCCCCAGAGTCTTACGGGAAGTGCGCGACCAAGTGGCTCCCCACCTGGCTACAGTCTTCAACAAATCGTTGGAGACGGGCCAGGTGCCTGGTGACTGGAGGGGAAGACAACGTGACCCTATCTTTAAGAAAGGGGATCACGAAAGTCTAGAGAACTATCGTCCCATTAGTCTCACTTCGGTTGTTGGTAAATTATTAGAGGGGATAATAGCGGATACGATCGTCAACCACTTGGATTCCTATAAGCTGCTTGGGAACTCCCAATATGGGTTTAGACGGCATAGGTCGTGTCTCACCAATCTGCTCGAGTTTTTCCACGTCATGTGGAGTGAGTACGATAAGAGTAGAGCGATTGATATACTTTATCTCGACTTTCAGAAAGCCTTTGATAAGGTACTTTACCGCCAGCTAGTGGCCAAAGTCGGCGCGCTGGGGATCGGTGGGGAAGTAGGTAGCTGGAATGGAAACTGGCTGAAGAATAGGCGGCAGAGGGTTGTAATTAAAGGGGCTAACTCGGGTTGGGCCTCGGTCACTAGCGGGGTTCCTCAGGGTTCCGTTTTGGGGCCAGTGTCTTTTATCACTTACATAAATGATATCGAAGCTGTCATCGTCAGTAGGATCGCCAAATTCGCTGATGACACCAAGCTTGGGGCCAATGTTGGGACGCCCGAAGCGATCGAGCGACTGCGTGCGGACCTACGTAGGATAGGAGAGGTCCGAAAAATGGCAAATGCCGTTTAACTTGGGTAAATGCAAGGTCATGCACATTGACTACGCCAATCCCAAGTCGAACTACTCCATGTTGCTGAGTAATATCGAGGCCACTGATGTGGAAAAAGACGTGTGCGCTAATTAGCAGCGACCTTAAATTTACCAAACAGTGCGTAGAGGTGAAAACAAAAAGCCCAGAAGCTGTTACGTTATATGAGGAGGCAATTTTGATTTCGGAACAAGGAGATTGTGCTCTCTGTACAATTCCCTGGTTCGGCCGCACCTGGAGTATGCTGTGCAGTTCTGGTCGCCCACCCTCAGGAAAGATATTGAGAGGCTGGAGCGAGTGCAGGCGAGGGCCACAAAGTTAATCCCTTCCGTTAGGCATATCTGCTACAATCGACGCTTACGCACCCTGAATTTGTTTTCGCTGGAAACTCGGAGGCTGTGCGGTCAACTCATCGAGGTTTTCAAACTCTTACACAGGTTGAACGATGTCGATTTTAGAAGCATGTTTAGTTTAAATGATAACTCGCAACAATGGTTGGAAGTTGGATTTTAAACGGTTTAGCACTAGTGTGTGTGGGAATTACTTTACCTATAAGATGTGACACGTGGTACAGGCTACCTTCAGAAGTTGTGAACAGTTCCTCTGTAGATCAGTTCAAGAAAAAGTTAGACCGAATCTTGCATACTATTTGAGGGTATAGGAATTTTTCCCTGGCACCCGTCGCCATTGGTATGGGCCGCAAAGCCTTTTGAGGTACTTCTTGTCCTTGTAACTCCTTGTGTATATATATATATATATATATGTAAGTTATATATATATATATATATATATATATATATATATATATATATATATATAAGTATATAATATATATATATATATATATATATATATATATATATATATATATATATATATATACCAGGTGACCCACAAAACGAGGAAAAAAAGACAAATGGATGAACATCAATCCTTTATTAAAATATGCGAAACAAAATGCAGTTTCAAGTGCACGTGTCATGCACAATATTTCAATCATCCGAAAATATGTAACCAAACATGGCCAACACGAGTAAGGCCCATTTTACAAAACATTTATTTTTTGGGTGTAGGAGGAAGTGGGGGGGGTTGTTCTTTTTTACCCTAACATCACACTTGTTACTCTTTCCCAAGTTGACTATACGTAAAACATGGGAGTTTATTAACCTTAATTAAACATGTTCAGCGTAATCGCCATTTTCTTCGAACATAATATTCAAAACTTACACAACCTATGCCAATGATTCCACTCTTCACTCCTCCACCCGCTTCGTAAAGCGTCCCTCTCAATAGTCACTTCATGCGTCGCGTAGGATGGCTATGGTACATCTGACTGATCTTTCTGCTATTTCTGATTGTGGCTAAGAAAACCTTGTGGCTCAGAAACTCAGTTCCTCCATCTGTCTACTCGTCACAATCTTCTTCACGACTATCCCCTTACCTTCAACAACCCACAACTGAATCCGTCTTTGTCTCTTAACATTCTTGGAGTTTCCTTTTCTCGTGATCTTTCATGGAAAGATCACATATACTCTCTTTCCAAAACAGTTTCTAAGATGTTAATTGTGCTACACCGCCTCCGCAGTTTCTTCACCCCTACTCACTTGCTGTCTCTGTATAGGGGTCTTGTCCGCCCCTGTATGGAGTACGCTTCCCATGTGGGGTGGCTCAACCCACTGGACAGGATGGAATCAAGGTCTTTTCGTCTCATCAATTCCCAGCCTCTCTCTCTCTCTCTCTCTCAAGGAAAGGTTAGACGAAATCTTGCACACTATTTGAGGGTGTAGAAAATTTCCCTGGCACCCGTTGCCATTGGTACCTCCTCGGTATGGGCCGCAAGGCCTTTTGAGGTACCTCTTTTCCTTGTAACTCCTTGTAATTCTCTCTCTCTCTCTCTCTCTCCGCCGCAATGTTGCCTCACTCTCTCTTTACTATCGCTATCATAACGGACACTGCTCTTCTCAACTCTCCAACTGCATGCCTCCTTTAAATAGAGCACGCAGTACCTCACTTTCTACACATTCTCATTCCTTTTCTGTCCGACTCTCTAACGCTAGGGTTAATCAACTTTGGAATAATCTTCTTCAATCCATCTTACCCCCATCTATGACCTCCGATCTTTCAAACACAGAATGTTCAGGCATCTCGAAAACCCTGGACCTTAATTTTGGCTCTCTTCTTTTTCTATTGAGGCGGGGGGGGGGGGACCTTTGGCGGGCATTCGCCCTTGGGCCCTCCTTCCTGCATTAAAAAAACTTACAATTTTTGGTAATTGTTCAGTTGGGATGTTGTTGATTACCTCATAGACTTTAGTCTTTCAGCCTTCAAGTGTCTCAGGCTTGCGAGAATAGATCCTGTCTTTTATTTAACCCCGACAAAATAAAATCAAGGGGCGTCACGTCAGGTGGATTTGGAGGTCATTCCACTGGCTCATGAAGGGAGATTAGTCGCCCGCAAAAATGCTTCCTCAAAAAGTTGCGAGTTTCACAAGCGGTGTATGGAGGTGCTCCATCCTGCTGAAACCATTGTGAATCGTAGTTAATTTGGGCCAAGAAAGGCGTTCTATGGCCTTACTACGCTATAGTCTATTGGTAGCGGTATCACCTTTCCCCATTTCGAAAAAATTATGAAAAGTTATTGCTTTAAGTATGAAATGGTGAAAGAACGGTTTTAATATTTATTAAGTAATGAAAGGTTTTAAAAATGTGTTGGTATATGTGGAATAAAAACCCCAATCTGTCACTAAATCCATTAATATTTAAGGGTGACGAAAGTTTGAAGAAATTTGCCACCCCAAACTGTATATTGTATAATGATACTCAGGCTTCGAGTTGCGCCACCTCTGAATATGCACGATTCGATCCAGTTTTTCATTTCCAACAACGTTATTGGTTGTGGAATATGGGCAAATGTCATGAGAAATATATTTTTCATTTTCATTTTTTTAGACCACTTTAAATTATAAGTATATATATATAAGGGTGATCCAGAGAAATGGGACCCAAAAGAAACCCCTGTAACTCTTAAAGTATAAGTCCTTTTATAAAATCATACGCATCATTCGAAAGAGGATAGTTACAAGTTTGTACAGGATTGTATAGGTTTTGACAATACAAGACAAGATAAGATACAAAACAAAATAAAAGTGTTAGTTAAAACTAACCCTTCAAGATGACTGCATGGACTGTGGAACAGCTGCGTTTCATAACTGAGCAATATTATGAGCATGCAAGAAGTGTAGTTTCAGCTCAAAGATCTTTCAAGACAAATTTTCAGATGTCAAAATCACCTTCTAAGAGCTGAAACTACACTTCTTCCATGCTCATAATATTGCTCAGTTATGAAACGCAGCTGTTCCACAGTCCATGCAGTCATCTTGAAGGGTTAGTTTTAACTAACACTTTTATTTGTTTTGTATCTTATCTTCTCTTGTATTGTCAAAACCTATACAATCCTGTACAAACTTGTAACTATCCTCTTTCGAATGATGCGTATGATTTTATAAACTGACTTATACTTTAAGAGTTACAGGGGTTTCTTTTGGGTCCCATTTCTCTGGATCACCCTAATGAAATAAATATAAACTGAAAAATAAGGGGCATTACTTTCGTACCGACCCTCATATATATATATATATATATATATATATATATATATATATAATATATTATATATATATATATATGTGTGTGTGTATTGTGTATATATATATACACACACACACTCATATATATTAAATTTATAAATGTCTTATAAGCCACGCTTTTTACCTGCAGGAACAGTGTAATTAACGGGAACCAATTAAAAAAATATTAGCTTTCCTCGGAAGTTTATTTGATCAAAATAATTAACTTTGAAGCCAATTCACCCTAATAAAAGGCATAAAGATCTTTAAATATTAATTACGTTCAATGATTAAATGTATTTTTGCTCTCGTCATTTTCGTTTAAACTAACGAAAATATCACAACTTAACCTAACCACTCATCAAGGCGTACAGTTGACCTAACCGGGCATTCAATTAACCTAACAGGTTAATATTGGTTATTTCACCTAAATATCTTCTGATCTTTTCGTATTAGGCACTCACTATCACATTTCGGGCAAGTTAAGGATGAGAGAATAACGCCGAAATTGATAAAAAACATCCAATGCTTTGTCTTCATCTAGTATTATCGGGACTACCTACGAAAAACACATTTTTCCGTTTTAAGCGGAAAAACAAAATAAAACGGAAAATGCTCGGTTAGATCAAGTGAATGCCCGGTTAGGTCAAGTGAACGCCCTTGATGATTGGTTAGGTTGTTGTGATATTTTCGTTAGTTTAAATGAAAATGACGAGAGCAAAAATACATAATAAACAGCATATATATATGTATATATATAAAATGTATATATGTATGTTCGGTGAATTGTATGGGCGATGAATTGTTTTGCGGTGAAATGTATGAGCGATGAATTGTGGGGAGTCAGTGAATTGGGGGCGGCAAATTGTAGGCGATTAACTTTCCTAGACCCTAGTTTAAATGATAACTCAACTCGCAACAATAGTTGGAAGTTGGATTTTAAACGGTTTAGCACTAGTGTGTGTGGAAATTACTTTACCTATAAGATCTGTGACACGTGGAACAGGCTACCTTCAGAAGTTGTGAACAGCTCCTCTGTGGATGAGTTCAAGCAAAGGTTGGACCGAATCTTGCACACTATTTGAGGGTATATGAAATTTTCCCTAGCAGCCGCTGCCATTGGTACCTCCTCGGTATGGCCCGCAAGGCCTTTTCAGGTACTGGTACTTCTTTTCATTTTCTCTCTCTCTCTCCAATGTGCTTAATGAGCACTTTGCGGGAGTGTTCACCACGGAGGACACCCGCATCATCCCCGAGCCAGGCGTCAGGCACGAAGGTGCTGGCCTGGATAGTGTTCGATGTACCGCGACAGTCGTTGCCGATAAAATAGACAAACTGAGCGCGTTTAAGGCTCCTGGATCAGACCAGTTTCTCCCCAGAGTGTTGCGGGAGGTGCGCGACCAGGTGGCTCCCCACCTGACTACAGTCTTCAACAAATCGTTGGAGACGGGCCAGGTGCCTGGTAACTGGAGGGAAGCCAACGTGACCCCTATCTTTAAGAAAGGGGATCACGAAAGTCCAGGGAACTATCGTCCCATTAGTCTCACTTCAGTTGTAGGTAAATTATTAGAAGGGATAATAGCGGATAGGATCGTTGACCATTTTGATTCCTACAAGCTGCTTGGGGACTCCCAACATGGGGTTTAGACGGCATAGGTCGTGTCTCACCAATTTGCTCGAGTTTATCCACGTCATGTTGAGTGAGTATGATAAGAGTAGGGCGATTGATATACTTTATCTCGACTTTCAGAAAGCCTTTGATAAGGTACCTCACCGCCGGCTAATGGCGAAACTGCGCGCGCTGGGTATCGGTGGGGAAGTAGGTAGGTGGATTGAAAACTGGCTGAAGAATAGGCGGCAGAGGGTTGTAATTAAAGGGGCTAGTTCGGGTTGGGCCTCGGTCACTATCGGGGTTCCTCAGGGTTCCGTTTTGGGGCCGCTGTTGTTTATCATTCACATAAATGATATAGACGATGGCATCGTCACGGATCGCCAAATTCGCTGATGACACCAAGCTTGGGGCCAATGTTGGGACGGCCAAGGCGATCGAGCAACTGCGTGCGGACCTAGGTAGGATAGGAGAGTGGTCCGAAAAATGGCAAATGCCGTTTAACTTGGGTAAATGCAAGGTGATGCACATTGGCTACGCCAATCCCAAGTCGGACTACTCGATGTTGGGGAGTAATATCGAGGAGACTGATTTGGAAAAGGAATTGGGTGTGCTAATTAGCAGCGACCTTAAGTTTACCAAACAGTGCGTAGAGGTGGAAAAGAAAGCCCAGAAGCTGTTGGGTTATATCAGGAGGCAATTTCAGTTTCGGAACAAGGAGATTGTGCTCTCTCTGTACAATTCCCTGGTTCGGCCGCACCTGGAGTATGCAGTGCAGTTCTGGTCGCCCACCCTCAGGAAAGATATTGAGAGGCTGGAGCGAGTGCAGGCGAGAGCCACAAAGTTAATCCCTTCCGTTAGGCATATGGGCTACAATCGACGGTTACGCGCCCTGAACTTGTTTTCGCTGGAAATTCGGAGGCTGCGCGGTCAACTGATCGAGGTTTTCAAGCTCTTACGCGGGTTCAACGATGTCGATTTTAGAAGCATGTTTAGTTTAAATGATAACCCAACTCGCAACAATGGGTGGAAGTTGAATTTGAAACGGTTTAGGACTAGTGTGTGTGGGAATTACTTTACGTATAAGATCTGTGACACGTGGAACAGGTTACCACCTTGAGAAGTTGTAAACAGTTCCTCTGTGGATCATTTCAAGAAAAGGTTAGACCAAATCTTGCACACTATTTGAGTGTGTAGAAAATTTTACGTGGCACCCGTTGTCATTGGTACCTCCTCGGTATGGGCCGCAAGGCCTTTGGGGTACTTCTTTTCCTTGTAACTCCTTGTAACTCTCTCTCTCTCGTTAGTTACATACTGTTAAATGTTCAAGCGGACCATGGCGAATAAAATTTAATGTAGATGGGTGCCATAAGTATCCCAGTGATAACATAGCAGGAAATAATGAAGAATATAACAACAAAGTGAATAATAGGCATTTGGACAGTTAGTGACAAAGACCAACTTACGTTTATGAAAAAAAAATCGTCAAAGATTATTAAAAAAACAAAAATTAGTATAGTTTGTGTGTTGATTCTCCATATTTACTAAAATAATGATAATAATAAATTAATAAATAAGAGTTAAAAGAAACAATGAATAATAAACTCGAATAAAAGATGAAAAAGAATATACTGTATATAATGAAAGAAAATTGAGAAAATTAAATTTTCTTTTTTGAAGAGCAAAAAAAGTTTGGATTTTCTTGAAAATGAAATTAAGTTCTGAAAATTGACTGCGAAGTGAACTTTCATTCGAAAAGATCCTTTTAACAAAATGAACTCTTATGATGGGATCCCAAGCATTTTAAGGCTTCTCAAAGGAGTTTCAAGGAGTTTTAAGGCCCTTCAAAGTATTTTCAACTATTTCCAATTACTGTAAAGCATTTTCTTGTTTTATATGTATATAAAATTTGTAACGGCATTTTCAGCATTTTAAATTAACTGCTGGACGGCATTTCAATATGTGCCAAATAATTTTTAAGTTCTACAAAGCACTTCAGAGCAATTCCAAAGCATTTTGGAAGTACCTTGAAGTATTAGAAGCATTTGAGAGAATTTTAAAAACTTCAAAGCATTGAAAGTTATTTCTAAGGACTCCAAAACATGTAAAAACATTACAGGATTTCTATGCATCTCAAAACTACCGTTAACTATGGATACTTGGGACAGTGGGGTGTAGCTTGGGACATTTAGTTTTTGAGGCTTCAATAGCATTTTTAAATTAAAAATGGCTCAATTTGGGGGCATGTTTTATTATTTTACGTACTCGTATATCCAGTATAAAGTATGTAACTATAAATACCAAGAAGGTCAATATGTCCCAAATTACTCCCACTGTCCCAAATATCCCCAGTTGACGGAACTTCATAGATTATCAAATTGTTTCAAACCATTAAAAAATATTTTTAAAACTTTAGAAATTTTAAAGAATGTAAAAACAAGAAAAAATATTAAAACACTTTTAATTATACTTTTATACAAAATTTTTAACTTATAAAAGTTAAAAAAACGTTTCAAAGTTGCGAATGCCAGCAAAAACGGCCCCCCACCCCCCACTACCTATAGAGGAAGAAGAGAGCCAAAATCAACGTCCAAAGTTTTCGAGATAACTGGACACTGCGTTTGAAAGATTGGAGGTCATAGACATGGGGAAAGATGGATTGAGGAAGATTGTTCCAGATTTGACCGATTGAATAGATGAAAAATTGAAAATACCGATTAACTCTTGCGTTAGAGAGTTGGACAGAAAAGGAATGAGAATGTATAGAAAGTCTGGTACTACGTGCCCTCCTTAAAGGAGGAAGTATGCAGTTAGAGAGTTGAGAAGAGCAGTGTATGTTATAATAGCGATAGTAAAGAGAGAGTGAGGGCGGAGAAGGATTAAAAACAGTAAGAGGCGGGAATTGATGAGACGAAAAGCCTTTGATTCCACCCTGTCAAGTAGGGCTGTGTGGGTTGAGCCACCCAATACATGACAAGCATACTCTGTACAAGACCTCTGTATAGAGAGAGCAATGAGCGGGGGTGAAGAAACTGCGGGGCCGGTACAGCACACCTAACCTCTCGGAAGCTGCTTTGGAAAGAGAGTATATGTGATCTTTCCGGGAAAGATCACGAGAAAAGGAAACGCCAAGAATGCTAAGAAAATAGGAAGGATTGAGTAGTGTGTTGTTGAAGGTAAGGGGTTAGTCGTGTGGAAGATTGTGACGAGTAGACAGATAGAAGAACTGAGTTTTTGAGGTACTGAAAGTCAAGGTTTTCTCTGCCCCTGTCAGAGACGGCGGAAAGATCAGAGGTTAGGTGTACCATAGCCGTCCTACATGAATAATGGAGTGATTACTGGGAGGGACGCTTTATGAAGCGGGTGGAGAAGTGAAGAGTGGAATCATCGGCATAGGAGTGGATCGGACGGGAAGTGCGACTTAATAGATCATTTATAAATAAAAGGAAAAGAATGGGTGACAGTACAGAACCCTGAAGAACACCACTGTTAATAGCTTTAGGATAAGAACAGTGGCATCTACAACCGCAGCTATATAGATCGGTCAGAAAGGAAATCAGAGATGAAGGCACAGATAGAAGGCTAGAAAGGGAAGGAGGGCAGTTTGGAAATTAAACATTTGTGCCAAACTGTAACTAAAGCTTTTGATATGTTCAGCGCAATACGAAAAGTTTCGCAGAAATCCCGAAAGGAGGATGACCAAGAGTCAGAGAGATATGCAAGAAGATCGCCAGTAGAGCAACTCTTGCGGAACCCATATTGACGATCTGAAAGAAGATTGTGAGACGAGAGGTGTTTAAGAATTTTCTTATTTAGGATAGATTCAAAAACTTTAGAAAGGCAAGAAGTCAGAGCAATTGGACGATAGTTGGAGGATTGAGAGCGGTTACCCTTCTTTGGGACAGGCTGAATGAAAGCGAACTTCCAGCAGGAAGGAAAAGTACAGATGAAAGTCAAAGACGAAAGTGTTTGCCATGGTAGGCTGTCAGCACAGAAGCACAGTTCTTGAGAACAACAGGAGGAACACCAGGACCACACGCCTTCCTAGAGTTGAGCCCAGATAGGGCAGAAAGAACATCATTGGAAGAGATTCTAATTTCTGACATAATTAAGTCCGAGAGAGGAGGAGATGGAGGAACAGTACAGGGATCGTCCATGTTGAGTTAGAAGTGAAAGTTTGATTGAGCGAAGAGTTCAGCTTTGTGAGAAGAGAGACGGTAACTAATCCGTCAGAATGGAAAAGGAGGAGGGAAAGAAGAGAAAGTAAAGTTGTTGAAGAGGTTCTTAGCTAGATGCCAGAAAGAGCGAGAATAATTAGAATTGGACAGATTTTCGCATTTTTGTCGGATGAAGAAATTTTTGGAGAATCGAACAGATTTTGCACGATTCCGGACAGAAATATAAGACGAGTTGGATTGGGACGGTACCTTCCGAAATACTCCTCTCTGTTGCGGATAGCATTAGAACAACTAAAGTTAAACGAGTGTTTTTTTTGCATTAGTAGTAGGAACAGAATATGGAATGTACGCCTCCATGCCCGAGAGAATCACCTCCGTGTTGCGCTCAGCACACCCGGAAGGGCCCCGGCCACGGAAGTAGTAATCATTCCATGGGAAATAAGAGAGAGCGTGCCTTATTGCCTCCCAATCAGCGGCGCCAAAGTGCCAAAGGCGCCTCCTCTTGGGAGGATCCAAAGACGAATTGGAGCAATATGACAGGAAACAGATATAAGATTGTGGTCGGAGGAGCCCAACGGAGAAAAAAGTTTGACAGAGTAAGAAGGGTGAGAGGTAAGAAATAAATCCTGAATGTTGGGCCTATCTCCAGGACGACCGAGGATAAGAGTACGGTGCTGTACTATCTGCTGTCGGTCATTCAGGATGAAGAGTTGGAAGCTAGTTCACCAGGGATATCAGTGAAATAGGAGGAAAGCCAAAGGTGGTGAACATTGAAATCTCCTAAAATGAAGATTTCAGCAAAAGGAGAGGGGGATAGAATGTATTTCACTTTGGAAGTGAGGTAGTCAAAGAATTAGGAGAAAGGTAGACAGCGCAGATGTGTTTTGTTTAAGATTGGCATTCAAATTCGGTATTATAAGAGGTCAAGAGCAAGTTAGGTCGTTGTGTACACATGCGCAACATCCACCTTTGGAGTGAAATTGAGTATAGAGAAAGTAGGAGGGTACAGAAAGGGAGTTGATTCAGTCATCCCAGACACCTGAGTTTCATTGAGGAAGAAAAGGTGAAGTTTAGAGGAGGAGAGGTGATATTCAACACATTGAAAGTTTGAGGAAGGGCCACGAATGTTACAGAAGTTTGAGAAGTGAATCAGGCAGAGGCGCCCAGAACATCTGGAATGGGCAGTATCAGAACTAGCCCCGCTGCCCGGGTCTGCGTTCCCGGTATCGGTAGCGGGGGAGCTAGAAGTGGGGACTCAGAGGCTCCTGAGGTTGATGGTACTTTTTTTAATTTTCAAAAGATTGTGTAGTATGCAAGATGCATGTACTATGTGTTGTGAGAAACCGTGAGAGAAGCGTGTTTGAGAGCATGCTAGACTACTTGCAGGGTAGATGAGACTGAAAAAGATCAGGTAAGGAGGACAGTGACAAGAGAAACGGGAGTTCCATCACTCCGTCTCCTGCCAAACGTTAAATAACACAGGCCAACAAGTATTTTTCATCAGATATAATTATGGGTGGGCTAGATAGCTGTTGGGACGCTGATTCCAAGTTTATTTTCGGTTTTCCTCTAGCACGTCTAGTTTTCAATGTAAAAATCACCCCGACAATTTCTATTACATCTGCGGCTCGTTTGCGACTAAATCGCAACGGCGTACAATCACGATGGATCTTCGGAAAACTTACCGGTTATACTTCGGCTGTCCACTAGGCAACCAAGATAAGGGGTCATTCAAAAACCACGTGATCCTTTTTCGGGTGGTTTTCAAACCCGTCATTTGTGGACAATGATTTAAACCCCCCTCCAAAACCACATGGTCTTCTGATGTCACCCCCACCCCTTCTTAATCTTATGTAAAATGTAAGGTTCCATATTAGATTTCTTATATTATTAGGAGGTAATGAGGTAAATGAACAATTAAAAGGCATATCTTCTAAATAAACTGTATTAATTGGTTGTTTCTTTAATTGAAAATAATATCTTGACTAAAATATGTAATTTTGAATGTTCAAAAATTATTTATTGGAGCATACATATTGGATCCATACTAACATATTGGATGCATACATATTAATTGGAGCAAATTAGAGCATTAATTGGAGCATAGGGGTTAAACGTCAATACCCCCCTCCCCCATGTGGCCCTTGGTGATCAAATAAGGAACCCCCTCCCCCTTTAAGACCACGTGGTTTTTGAATGGCCTCAGAAGCCGTGGGCACCACATGTTTTCTGTACCGCTTGTTCGAATGGATTATGTGACTGGCTGAACCAAAGGAAAAAGTCGATGACGTTCGCTATACTCATGATATGGAGGGAGCCGAGAGACCATCATGGCGATTGTTACTTTTGCAGTGTTAACATAACTGGATTCTTCGTGAAGAACAAGCGTAACATCGTTTATCCAAACGTAGACTCCGCGATCAACCGATCCCTCATGATGACACGATTCCGATTCCAATACCTCTACAGCATGGACTCGATTCTTTAGAAGACGAAAGGGAATCCGACGAAGGTGCGATTGGCGGAGATGCGGGACCTTCGGCCGATCTTGACTACACACCACCCGACAAAGAGCAATGAGCCGGAGAGGCTTACCCAAAACGAGTTGAATGACCTCATTAGAAACCTTGCCTTCTCCAAAGAGAAATCAGAACTTCTCTCCTCGAGACTCAAGCAGAAACACTTGGGAAGAACGTCCGCGTGTGTCACTATCGAAAACGAAACCATGATTTGATTCTTTACAGTAGACAGTCCGCCCTGCTATTGTCATGATATCAATGGACTTCTCGAGAACTTGTCACAGGTACACACACCATCTGAGTGGTGCCTCTTCACTGATTCCTCACAGCAAAGCTTGAAAGCGGTTCTCCTGCATAAAGGGAACTTAAAACCGTCCATCCCAATCACCCACTCCGTTCATCTAAAGGAGACGTACGATAACATGAATATACTACTCGAAGCAATCCAATGCAGCACTCATCAATGGAATATCTGTGGTGATCTCAAAGTCATTGGTACATTGATGGGCATGCAAGGAGGGTTCACGAAATACTGTTGTTTCCTATGCCTGTGGGACAGCCGTGCTACCGCGGATCATTACATCAGACGTGACTGGCATCAAAGAAGCACATACGAGCCAGAAACGGGCAGTGCCCAGTGTGTTCCTTTAGTTGATCCAAAGAAGATTATCCTGTCACCTCTCCACATTAAGCTCGGCTTAATGAAAACTTTTGTGAAAGCGATGGGTAAGGCGAATTCGAGAGGGTTTCGATACCTTGTTGAGAAATTTGCAAACATCAAGTGCCGCGAAATTGAAGGAGGGAATCTTTGTGGGGCCTCAAGTCAGGGAGGTTCTGCAGGATGAAGGCTTTGAAGAAAGCCTCAATGCCTTAGAACTAAAAGCATGGCATCTTTCAAATGGATTTGTGGAAACTTCTTGGGTAACCACAAGTCTCCCGCATACAAAGATGGAGTTCAGAAACTGCTCGATGCATATCAAGAAACGGGCTGTCGCATGTCCTTCAAAATACATTTTTTTACATTCGCATCTAGACTTCTTTCTCGAAAACCTTGGCGCGGTGAGTGACGAACAGGAGGAACGCTTCCATCAAGACATCCAGTCAATGGAAAATCTCTACTAAGGTTTCTGGAACGAAAGTATGCTGGCAGACTACTGCTGGATGTTGGACCGCGACGATCCGGACAAAGTGTACGAAAGAAAATCGTACACGCAACGTTTTTAGGTTGGTGTACATTCCTTTTTATGAAAAAAGTTGTACTTTTACGATAAATTGTGCTGAAATTAACACCAGTCATATTTCGATAACTAGATGTGCTAGAGGAAACCCGAAAACAGATTTGGAATCAACGTACACAACTGGTTTAGAAAAGTGTGTATACATCTTCGGTGAGAGAAAAAAGTTCGATCTTGTCGACCACAGTAATTTTTTGAGAGTCTGAAGAGAATTTGAATGCATTAATTGTAAAAGTGACTAAAAGCAGTGGAAAACATTTAAAAACTGTTTAACGTACGAATAAACCCCATTTCCCACTTTCCAAAACATGGGCACGGTGCTTACGCCTTTACACTGTTAACGAAGATCTCTCTCTCTCATCAGGCACGACGGTGCTGGCCTGGATAGTGTTCGGTGTACCGCGGCAGGCGTTACCGATACAATAGAATACACAAACTGAGCGCGTTTAAGGCTCCTGGGCCAGACCAGTTCCTCCCCAGAGTCTTGCGGGGAGTGCGCGACCAGGTGGCTCCCCAATTGGCTACAGTCTTCAACAAATCGTTGGAGACGGGCCAGGTGCCTGGCGACTGGAGGGAAGCCAACGTGACCCCTATCTTTAAGAAAGGGAATCACGAAAGTCCAGGAAACTATCGTCCCATTAGTCTCACTTGGGTTGTAAGTAAATTATTAGAGGGGATAACAGCGGATAGGATCGTTGTCCATTTGGATTCCTACAAGCTGCTCGGGGACTCCCGACATGGACTTAGACAGCATAGGTCGTGTCTCACCAACCTACTCGAGTTTTTCCACGTGATGTGGAGTGAGTACGATAAGAGTAGGGCGATTGATATACTTTATCTCGACTTTGAGAAAGCCTTTGATAAGGTACCTCACCGTTGGTTAATGGCCAAAGTGCGCGCGCTGGGTATCGGTGGGAAAATAGGTAGTTGGACTGGAAACTAGCTGAAGAATAGGCGGCAGAGGGTTGTAATTAAAGGGGCTAGCTCGGGTTGGGCCTCGGTCACTAGCGGGGTTCCTCAGGGTTCCGTTTTGGGGCCATTGTTGGGACGCCCAAGGCGATCGAGCAACTGCGTGCGGACCTACGTAGGATAGGAGAGTGGTCCGAAAAATGGCGAATGTCGTTTAACTTGGGTAAATGCAAGGTCATGCACATTGGCTACGCCAACCCTAAGTCGGACTCCTACATGTTGGGGAGTAATATCGAGGCCACTGATTTGGAAAAGGACTTGGGTGTGCTAATTAGCAGCGACCTTAAGTTTACCAAACATTGCGTAGAGGTGGAAAAGAAAGTCCAGAAGCTTTTGGGTTATATGAGGAGGAAATTTCGATTTCGGAACAAGGAGATTGTGCTCTCTCTGTACAATTCCCTGGTTCGGCCGCAACTGGAGTATGCTGTGTAGTTCTGGTCGCCCACCCTCAGGAAAGATATTGAGGCTGGAGCGAGTCCAGTCGAGGGCCAAAAAGTTAATCCCTTCCGTTAGGCATATGGGCTACAATCGACGCTGACGCACCCTGAATTTGTTTTCGTTGGAAACTCGGAGGCTGTGCGGTCAACTCATCGAGGTTTTGAAGCTCTTACACGGGTTCAACGATGTCGATTTTAGAAGCATGTTTAGTTTAAATGATAACAACTCGCAACAACGGTTGGAAGTTGGATTTAAAACGGTTTAGCACTAGTGTGTGTGTGGGAATCACTTTATGTATAAGATTTGTGACACGTGGAAAAGGCTACCTTCAGAAGTTGTGAACAGTTCCTCTATGGATGAGTTCAAGAAAAGGTTAGACCGAATCTTGCACACTATTTGAGGGTGTATGAATTTTTCCGTGGCACCCGTTGCCATTGGTACCTCCTCGGTGTGGGCCGCAAAGCCTTTTGAGGTACTTCTTGTCCTTATAACTCACTCTCTCTCTCTCCCCACCGTACTGTGATATAAAAAAAATCTCCATTTATTAGTGTTTAATATTATTGAGTTGTGAAAGAGTGTAGAATAATTATTTATTTCATAGTTTAAAAACTGCTTACAAAATATGCATGTGCGGTAGATTTGTTTCAATATACTCGAGACTCTTAACATTTATGTCGATGATTCTAAAGGCGAGAATAGTGTTTTTGCAGATTTTGCGATTTAAAGTCATATATTGATAAAAAAATTCAAGAATTAAAGAACAAAATTTTCAAGAATTTTACTAAAGAATTTAATTAAAAATTCGAAGTTAGTTTAATTGAAAAAAAAAAATCGACGTTGACGCGCAATAAAGTTTGTGTACTTAATAAAAAAAAATTCCAGATGTTGAGGATAGTTTAAAGGGAGTTGAACTTTATATTTCTTCGAATTTCGTCAAAAAATTAAACGATCATGTTAAACAAGTTTGAGGATAATGCGCCAAAGGTTAATGCAGAAGTTGAGAGAATTGTCAATGACATTAAAGTCAAATAGAGGGTGTCCCATAAGTCCGGCATCATAGGAGAAATTCATATTTTTCTATTTCTACAAGCCATAATTCATATTTTTCTCTTTCTACAGGCCATAACGTCTGTGAGCAAGGAAGAACGAATCCAGATAATTCTACTCATTGGAAATCGGAGTCACAGAGAGGCCGCTGCTGAATTTAACAGATTGCATCCAGACCGCGAGCCAATAACACAGAGTTGTGTTAGCAGACTTGTTGCAAAGTCTCTTTGACTCCGATTTCCTATGAGTAGAATTATCTGGATTCGTTCTTCCTTGCTCACAGACATTATGGCCTGTAGAAAGAGAAAAATATGAATTATGGTTTGTAGAAATAGAAAAATATGAATTTCTCCTATGATGCCGGACTTATGGGACACCCTGTAGAAGTACTTCAACTGTCTTATAGTTTTACTGGATCACCTGAAGATCCGTCACCCCAGCCTTTTTTAGTTAGCTTTATAAGGCTAACTAATGAAAATATCACGACCTAACCTAATCAATCATTAGGTCAACTGTACGCCCTTGACGATTAGTTAGGTTAGGTCGTGATATTTTCGTTAGCCTTATAAGGCTAACTAAAGAAGGCTGGGGTGACGGATCTTCAGGTGATCCGTTTTACTTTGGTTAGAAACGGTGCTAAGCCAAAGGCGTCGTCAAGTTTTCAGCTGGATTGTCAAATTCCATTTTGTATATTCGAAACAATAAAAAAACGAAAACGAATCTTTGTCAGGTTCGTCTATTGTTAAGTATAGGATAAGGATAAGGAATTTTGTTTGAGAAGTAAAATAAAACGAGAGAGAATATGCGTGCCAAACGCGCTAAAACAGAAAGAATTGAACGAGAAGTGACGAATTTGAAGTTAGAAATTGCAAATTCGTTGTCAATTTCGCATATTGGAGGAAACTACTCTTTCAATTTCAGTAAGCGGACAGAAGAAGAATTGTTAGCTAAATATCGAAGTTTGATTAAATTTGAAAGATAAGTCGATTAATATACTGATTTCTGGGGTTCTACCGAGAATTTATGAAAGTAATAGATTATTAATTGAAGCAATTTACTTCAAGGACGCGCATCGCTTCTAATTTAGTACTAAGCCGTAGAATTTCTTCACCTAAGTCGTAGAATTTCTTCACTTTTGGTCGGAATTTAACTCGGCGGATTTATTCATTCATGATGGCGTTCACTTGAATGAAATTGTTAGTTTGCGACTCGGGAGATTCATTGACCAAAAAGTGAGTAAGATTTACTTGAAACTTGAGCGAGATTATATAGTCCTTTCTCAGCGCGTACAGAGGAACAAACAGTAACGTAAAGAGTAGTTTAAAATTAGTGTTTTTTAATACGAGGAGCGTCATCAGGAATAAGTTTAACGAATTTAAAGCTTTAGTTCACGTTGAAAATTACTAACATTATGGCACTTACTGAATCGTGGATTAAATGTGCAGATAGGGACTTTATAGGTGAATACCATATTAAAGGTTATAAACTTTTTAACGAGGATAGAACTGGTAAAATGGGAGGGGGTGTACTCTTATGTTCTAAAGAAAATCTTCGCCCAATTCAAAAGACGGTTAATGCCAACGACCAGTTACGGCAGTTAGATATAATTATTTCGGAAATTGGCGCTAATAACTCGGTCTTTAATTTTGGGGTTGTATAGAGACTTCCTTCACAAGGAGTAGAATTAGACGTTGAAATGTATAACAATTTAAATGGCATAGTTACTCATAAGTAATCAATTATTGTTGGGATTTTAACTGCCCAAATATTAATTTCATTATCTTAAACAGCGATGCTGCGAGTTTACATTTGATACATTTTCTACAAAATAATTTTCTTTTTCAAAAAGTATTAGAACCGGCACGCGGTGAAAATGTTTTGGACTTGGTTTTAACCCTTTCATACCCAAATTAAGTCGAAAAGTAGGCGGAATCAGTTGATGCAAAAATCGTCCTTATAACCTTATAAATAAGGTCTAAAATTGCTTCCAAAGTTAACGATGAAAATTTCACACACTGGGCATTAAAGGGTTAACGACGAATGATAATTTAATTCATAAAGTAGACATCGAAGAAAGTTTATGCATTAGCGATCATAGCATGATCCGCTTTTCGGTTAATCTTAAAGCTCGTAGATAATTAAATAACCTTGTGGTGCCTGATTTTATTAGGAGAGCAAATTTCGATGACTTTGGAACTTCATTATTAACTTAATAAGTTGGGATGAAATATTATCGGTCGATAGTGTTCTTAGTGTGCGGGATAATTTCAAGAATATATTCATAAGTTTAAACGAGCGCTGCGTCCTTAGGATAGTTAAGAGATGTGAATCAAATGTACAACCTAAATGATGGGATAGAAATATAGGAAAAGCAGTTGCAGCTAGAAATGTAGCCTGCGAGAGGTATAAAAGGGAATCTGCGCAGCAGCACTTTCAGACTGATTTACGTAGAAATGTTAAGCGTTTAATGATTAATGAGATCTGCTAAACGCAATTTTGAAGTTTTAGTAGCTCGTGAATGTAAAGAAAATCCTAAGAAGATCCCTTGGGGATAGGGTTGCAGGCGCCCCGTATTTTGCGGGACAGTCCCGCATTTGATCCAAAAATCCCGCGTCAAAATCCCGCGTTCAAAATGTCCCGCAAAAAATATTTTTTAAGCAAATTTTTTAGGGATGAATTGATTTAGAATTTCAATATTATGTACAATAATTTCAATTTATTCACGATGTTTAATTGTTAAATATTATTGTAATAAAATTTTTCTAATTTTCTTTGTCGTAACCGTTGAAGAAATCTAGTTTGAATTCGAAAAAAAATTTGGTCTTTAAAAAAAATCTCAGAAAATTTTTGTCCCGCATTGGCATTTGAAAAATCTGGCAACCCTACTTGGGGACAATATTGGGCAACTGGTAGACTCGGGTGGTAAATTAACAAATAACTACGGGGTGATGGCGATAATTTTAAATAATTTTTTTACATCACTTTTTACAGTCGAGGGATCACCAGCCTTCTTTAGTTAGCCTTATAAGGCTAACTAACGAAAATATCACGACCTAACTTAATCAATCGTTATTCAACTGTACGCCCTTGACGATTGATTAGGTTAGGTCGTGATATTTTCGTTAGTTAGCCTTATAAAGCTAACTAAAGAAGGCTGAGGGCCCTAATCTTCAGGTAATCCCAGTCGCGGATACTACTTATATTCCGGAGGCTAGTAATACGCTTAGTGAGGTAAATGGGACTTTTTATACTAAATACTAAGTTTATACAAATGTATATCATGTGTATAATGTAATGTATACAAAGTGTACAATAAATTTGGTGCAGATTATGCAAGCCGTTTAGGCGTGTATAAACGAACAGACAGACATCATCATCATGCTCATCCCTCATATCTACAGCAGCGGGTCAGCAACCCGACCTCCTTTTAATTGGATAGGATAGCCTAGGCTTGGGCCCCTACCCTTCACTTCCTTGGGGGATATGGAACATGGATGTTACCTTACCTTTACATATATATATATATATATATATACACACACACACACACACACACACACCACACTGTGTGTGTGTGTGTGACCCCCAAAAATAACCCAAAGTTCTAATGATTTTATTTAGAAGGGGAAGTCGGGACATGTTTTTCGGTCAATTTGCAGATACTGTACATACCCACAGACAGGGTTAGTTATCCAATAAACAGTTTGTCCCGATAATACGGAGTCGATGAATTATCCTGAGCGACGATTTGTGGCCGATGAATTGTGGACGGTGAATTGTGGGCGATGAATTATCCTGGGCGATGAATTTTCCGGATACCTTTAAACTAAACATGCTTCTAAAATCAACATAGTTGAACCTGTGTAAGAGCTTGAAAACCTCGATGAATTCACCGCGTAGGCTGTGTTTCCAACGAAAACAAATTCAGGGCGCGTAAGCGTCGATTGTAGCCCATATGCCTAACGGAAGGGATTAACTTTGTGGCCCTCGCCTGGACTCGCTCCAGCATGTCAATATCTTTCCCGAGGGTGGGCGACCAGAATTGCACAGCATACTCCAGCTGCGGCCGAACCAGAGAAATGTACAGAGAGAGCACAATCTCCTTGTTCCGAAATCGAAATTGCCTACTCATATAACCCAACAGTTTCTGGGCTTTCTTTTCCACTTCTACGCACTGTTTGGTAAACTTAAGGTCGCTGTTAAGTACCACACCCAAGTCCTTTTCCAAATCGGTGGCCTCGATATTACTCCCCAACATCGAGTAGTCCGACTTGGGATTGGCGTAACCAATGTGCATGACCTTGCATTTACCTAAGTTAAACGGCATTTGCCATTTTTCGGACCACTCCTATCCTACGTACGTCCGCACGCAGTTGCTCGATCGCTTCCGGCGTCCCAACATTGGCCCCAAGCTTGGTATCATCAGCGAATTTGGCGAGCCTACTGACGATGCCACCGTCGATATCATTTATGTAAATGATAAACAACAGTGGCCCCAAAACGGAACCCTGAAGAACCCCGCTAGTAACCGAGGCCCAACCCGAACTAACCCCTTAGTTACAACCCTCTGCCGCCTATTCTTCAGCCAGTTTTCAATCCACCTACCTACTTCCCCACCGATACCCAGCGCGCGCACTTTGGCCATTAGCCGGCGGTGAGATACCTTATCAAAGGTTTTCTCAAATTCGAGATAAAGTATATCAATCGCTCTACTCTTATCATACTCACTCAACATGACGTGGAAAAACTCGAGCAGATTGGTGAGACATGACTGGTGCCGTCTAAACCCATATTGGGAGTCCCCAAGCAGCTTGTAGGAATCCAAATGGTCAACGATCCTATCCGCTATTATCCCCTCTAATAATTTACCTACAACTGAAGTGAGACTAATGGGACAATAGTTCCCTGGACTTTCGTGATCCCCTTTCTTAAAGATAGGGGTCACGTTAGCTTCCCTCCAGTCACCAGGCACCTGGCCCGTCTCCAACGATTTGTTCAAGACTATAGCCAGATGGGGAGCCACCTGGTCGCGCACTTCCCGCAACACTCTGGGGAGGAACTGGTCTGGCCCAGGAGCCTTAAACGCGCTCAGTTTGTCTATTCTATCGGCAACGACTATCGCCGTACACCGAACACTATCCACGCCAGCACCTTCGTGCCTGACGGCTGGCTCGGGGATGAGGCGGGTGTCCTCCCTGGTGAACACCCACAAAGTACTCATTCAACACATTAGCGATGTTCGCGTCGGAGGTCCGTAGCGCGCCGCTGGGGTTCTTTAACGGGCCTATCATGCTTCTAATGGGCTTTCTACTATTAACATAACTGAAGAACTCCTTTGGATTCCCCTTGCAGAGGCTTGCCACCCGGAATTCTTCGTGACGTTTGGCTAGCCTAACCTTCGCTTTCACTTCCCTGCACAGGTAGACATACGCTTCAGTGTTCTCGTGGGAACGATTGGCCTTCGCCCTCCTATACGCAACTTTCCTATTTCGGATAGCCGAAGCGATGTCCCGACTGAGCCACTTAGGCTGCGTTGAAGCAGGGGTGACCGGTTTTGAGGGTATGGCAGCAGACTGCAGCACCATAAACTGGTCCCGGAATGCACTCCACACTCTCTCAACATCGCCGCCGACCTCTAACCCCAGCTCACCTACGCTATCCCGGAGGCTAACAAAGTCCGCCCGCCGTAGATCGAGCTTACTGCCTCTCGAGTTACTACGCTTCACCCGAGGGACGCACACACGGAACCTAATCAGACCGTGATCACTCCCGCCCAACGATTCGTCAACGGTGAGGCCAGTGACGAGGTTGTCTTCGGTCGTGAATACTAAGTCTAGAACGCTTTCGCCTCGTGTAGGCCCATTGACACTGAGTCAGGAAGTTCTCATCAGCAAAGTCAACTAGCCTCCTCCCTTCGGCATCAGCAGTCCTGTCTTCCCACTTTATGCCGCGACAGTGAAGTCTCCTAAAACTACACACACCCTGTCCCCTAGCAGGCTACGGAGTTCGGTGTACAGGGCTGTATCATCCTCGAGGAGGAGACGCGGAGGTCTGTACACCAAGATTAACCTATAGTCCGTCCCTCCCACGTTCAGCTCGACGCCAAACAACTCCCGTTCCGATCGGAACTGCAGTCAATTGGACTCGACGTGTCCCTGATGTATATTAGTACTTCTCCCCCCTCCTGACGGTTGCGGTCTTTGTGAAACATTCTATACTCAGGAATCTCGAACTCCTCAACGTAGTCCCTACGATCAGTATGAATCCAGGACTCCGTGATAGCAACGATATCCTGGTCTTCTGATGCTAAGAGCGCCCGGAGAGAGAGAGAGAGAGTTACAAGGAAAAGAAGTACCTCAAAAGGCCTTGCGGCCCATACCGATGAGGTACCAATGGCAACGGGTGCCACGGAAAATTTTGTACACACACAAATGGCGTGCAAGATTTGGTCTAACCTTTTCTTGAAATGATCCACAGAGGAACTGTTCACAACTTCTGAAGGTAACCTGTTCCACGTGTCACAGATCTTATACGTAAATTCCCACACACACTAGTCCTAAACCGTTTCAAATCCAACTTCCAACCATTGTTGCGAGTTGGGTTATCATTTAAACCAAACATACTTCTAAAATCGACATCGTTGAACCCGCGTAAGAGCTTGAAAACCTCGATCAGTTGACCGCGCAGCCTCCGAGTTTCAAGCGAAAACAAGTTCAGGGCGCGTAACCGTCGATTGTAGCCCATATGCCTAACGGAAGGGATTAACTTCGTGGCCCTCGCCTGCACTCGCTCCAGCCTCTCAATATCTTTCCTGAGGGTGGGCGACCAGAACTGCACAGCATATTCCAGGTGCGGCCGAACAAGGGAATTGTACAGAGAGCACAATCTCCTTGTTCCGAAACTGAAATTGCCTCCTGATATAACCCAATAGTTTCTGGGCTTTCTTTTCCACCTCTACGCACTGTTTCGTAAACTTAAGGTCGCTGCTAATTAGCACACCCAAGTCCTTTTCTAAATCAGTCACCTCGATATGTCTCCCCAACATCGAGTAGTCCGACTTGGGATTGGCGTAGCCAATGTGCATCACTTTGCATTTACCCAAGTTAAACGGCATTTGCCATTTTTCGGACCACTCTCCTATCCTACCTAGGTCCGCACGCAGTTGCTCGATCGCTTCCGGCGTCCCAACATTGGCCCCAAGCTTGGTGTCATCAGCGAATTTGGCGATCCGACTGACGATGCCACCGTCGATATCATTTATGTAAATGATAAACAACAGTGGCCCCAAAACGGAACCCTGAGGAACCCCACTAGTGACCGAGGCCCAACCCGAACTAGCCCCTTTAATTACAACCCTCTGCCGCCTATTCCTCAGCCAGTTTTCAATCCACCTACCTATTTCCCCACTGATACCCAGCGCGCGCACTTTCGCCATTAGCCGGCGGTGAGGTACCTTATCAAAGGCTTTCTGAAAGTCGAGATAAAGTATATCAATCGCCCTACTCTTATCATACTCACTCAACATGACGTGGAAAAACTCGAGCAAGTTGGTGAGACACGACCTATGCCGTCTAAACCCATGTTGAGAGTCCCCAAGCAGCTTGTAGGAATCCAAATGGTCAACGATCCTATCAGCTATTATCCTTTCTAATAATTTACCTACAACTGAAGTGAGAGAGAGAGAGAGAGAGAGAATTTCAAAATGTAAAAATATTACGTACGTGTGTGTGTGTGTGTGTGTGTGTGTGTGTGTGTTATTGAATTTTAAAATGTGGTCAACTCCGACTATGTCTCAGTAAATTTTTTAAACAAGAAATACAACAATAGCAACCGGTCTTTCCTAAACTTAAGCATTCGCAGTCTCCCAAACCACTTTGACGAATTAATAGCTAACCTAAAATTATTACAACAAATTCACTCGCGATTAACTGAAACCTGATTAAACGAAAATAATAAGATCTTTTTTAACATTCAAGGGTACACAAGCTACCACGTACATATGTAGGGCAAACAATACGGGAGTAGATGCAAGTATATTTGGAGACAGTAAATGTATCGAAGAACTGACGAAATGCTTATTCATAATATTCAATTTTAGCCATCTACCGACCACCAGCTGGTAACGCACCAACTTTTATTACAAATATCGATAGCATTCTACCCTCCAATTATATTAGTAACAATTGTTATTGCGTTACATTCAAAGATTGATCTCGCAAAAGAACATTCAAATAACGCGAGCTTCCTTCACATCATAACTGCGAGTGGTTTTAAATTAGCTATTACGAAGCCAACTAGACTTCACAGTGACATGTTAGAAATTCAATTCTGCTGGATCAGAGCTGGGTGCAATCCCCGCTTGACTGCATCTCGGGTATAATTATATTAAATATCACAGATCACTTGCCTACATAGACCGTGCTAATCACCCATTTCTCAGCAAAAAAAACGATAGCTCTTACAGCCATAATAACAAATTAAAGTTCGTAAGAGAAATAATAGCTTTTGACTGGACTAAAATAACCGAAAGTAACCATGACACTGGAACAAAATTTCAAGAATTCTCAAGCACAAGATTTCTATGTTCACCACCACCTTTGGCTTTCCTCCCATTTTATTGACATCACTGGTGAACTAGCTTACAATTTTTCTCTCCTAAATGACCTACAGCAGATTGTACAGCACCCTACTCGTATCCACGATCACCTTAAAGATAGGCCCAACATTCTGGATTTATTTCTTATCATTCATTCTTCTCTCTGTCAAACTTTTTTCTCCATTGGGCTCTTCCGACCACAACCTTATATTTGTTTCCTGTCCTATCGCTCCAGTTCGGTCTTTGGATCCTCCCAAGACGCCTTTGGCACTTTGGCGCCGCTGATGGGAGGCCTTTAGAAAGTGCTTCTCTGATATCCCATGGAATGATTACTGCTTCTGGGACAGGGACACATCCGTGAGCACATGACGGAGGTGATTCATGGAGACGTACATTCCATATTCTATTCCTACTACTAATGCAAAAAAAAAAAACCTTGGTTTAACTTTGCTTGTTTTAATGCTGTCCACAATAGAGAGAAGTCTTTCAGAGGGTACCGTCGCCAAAATCCACTCATTTTATTTTTTATCCAATCCTACCAAACGATATATCTCTAGCAATAAAAAATCTTAAAAATAAAGATTCTGATATCAATACGATCCCGGTAAAAATATACAAATTAGTATCCGATGAAATTGCCATACCACTCAGTAAGCTAATGAATGGATGACTAACACCAGGTATATTTCCTAACAGTCTAAAGGAAGCCAGAGTATGCCCTGTATTTAAGTCGGGAACCCCAAACACTCCATCCAACTATCGCCCCATTTCCACTATTGCCAACTTTAAATAAAGTATTTGAAAAAATCGTGTACAATAAACTTACTAAATTCTTAATCAAATATTTTATTTCAACTAAAACACAATTTGTGTTCTGAGATGGACGTACAACGAAAGATGCCATACACATACTATGAGAAAATGTGTATCAGAATTTAAACGATAAAAAAACACTACCTTGATCTCCTCTACCTGTCAAAAGTATTTTATACATTTTCCCATGAAATTAGAGAGCTTTTGATATTTCACATATACAGAATAAGAGGAAATATCCTCAACTGGTTTAAATCATATCTGTCAAATCGACATCAGTACATCAACTTAAAAGAGAACTAATTTACCCGACAAGGCGATGCTAATTAGTGGTGTCTCACAAGGATCTATTCTTGGCTCATTACTATTTCTGATTCAGGTCAACTATTTTCATCTCTCAACCACATTAAATTGCGTACAATACGCTGATGATACCACACTTACTTCTTCCCATTATAACTCAGACTTTCTGATTAATGAAACGAACAGGCAATTAGAAAATGTGGATAAATGGATGTGTGCCTGCTGAAACTTTTATTAAACCTGAGAAAGTCATCTTGTACGATTATCACCACAAAACATATTAATACATACTGTCAAATAAAATTGGGAACTACTCTTGCAAGGGTGAATGAGGTTAAAATACTTGGCATTAATTTAGTTGAAAAAATAAATTTCAAGTCATGTACAACATAAATTAAATATATCAAGATTTCTCTTCATATTATTTAAATTAAAAAGACCATTCCTCAGACGGCACTCCTTACCCTATAGTATTCCTTCATCTATCCACATTTACTACATTGCATTACAACACGGGGTAGCTCAAATATATATATAAAACATCCTTTGGAAGTATTTCATAAAAAATGTCTGCGAACTCTCTCCAATAATGACAATAGACAGTCACACTTCCCCAGTGTTTAAAGAGCTATATATTTAAAACTAAATCACTTATACAAATTCAATGTTGCTGTCAATATGTTCAAAGTTATCAGTAAAAACCAACATACATCACCCATTCAAAGAACAATCACACACCCATCGAATACACCATCGTTATATATAACACCAGACTGCCCAGAGTCTCTCTCTCTCTCTCTCTCTCTCTCTCTCTCTCTCTCTCTCTCTCTCTCTCTCTCTCTCTCTCTCTCTCTCTCTCTCTCTCTCTCTCTCTCTCTCTCTCTCTCTCTCTTCTCTCTCTCAGTCTCTCTCTCTCTCTCTCTCTCGATCTCATCTCTCTCTCGAGATGTATGGAATGCATTCCCATATATCAGGCGGGCTTCATCACTAAACGTATTTCACAAATCACTAAAAAAGCACTTCATGAGCTCCTCCTGATGTACGAGTTCACTACTTCCATTTTTACCACAGTAATGAAATTCCCATTTTATAATCAACTATTTAATTTAAAATATGCTAATTTTATTAAGCACTTTTAATTTCATAATTTATTATTTTTATAATTTTTTATTAAGCACCATTTATTTTCTAATATATAATAAATCATTTAATCTAAAATTATGTACATTTTGTAAGTTTATAATTGTGTTTATTATTATTATTATTATTATTACTAGTACAGTTCCCGCCGCTTCGCTGACGGTTAGACAGGCTAAACTACAAAAAAAGAACCCAGCCGTGAAAATTTTGAGCTTTACATTGTGTCAACATTTCTGAATCTGGTATCTCCCAAAACCTCCTCACCCCCATTCATACAACTTGGGGGCTAACCCCCTCCCCCATTACCACACCCATCCCCACCCTTCCCCCATTGCTAAACTACAGAAAAGAACAGTCATGAAAATCTTGAGCTTCACATTTCCGCCCGTAATACAATTTCTGAATTTTTTTTACAATTTCTGAATTTTTTTCTCACAATTTCTGAAAGTGTGACGGACAGACGGACAGACAGACGGACAGACAGACGGACAGCTCTCTTATTATAGTATAGATTATTGCAATTATTATTATTACTTCTTGTTACTATTACTATCACTTGCCACCCTCACTTTTTTACCTAATAAATAAATAAGGTAAATGCCATTAATTTTGTCTAAAAAGCCTCCATGCTTCCAACGGCATATTCAGAGAAGAGTATATACAGGGTGTACATAAAGTCAGGATCTATTTTGTGAAGCACTTGGAAATTATATGGAATTCAATCATAAAATGATAAAGTGGTAACATTTATTAAATATTAAGAGTAGGATTCGACGTGACGCCCATCAGTATCCCTGCACAGCTCAAATCGTTCCGCAGCATTTCTAAACACATTCTGGAGCATTTGCGGGGTTATGTTATCTGCAGCAGTTCGTATACGTGTACGTAAGTTTTCAAGACTCGTAATCTTCGTCTGATAGACGTGCGATTTGATAAAGCCCCATGCAAAGAAATCTAAAGGGGTTAAATCTGGTGATCTCGCTGGCCAAGGTCTTTGGTTGCTTCCGCGTCCGATCCAGCGATTTGGAAAACGTCCATTTAGATAATCCTGAACAATTTTGGCATAGTGACAAGGAGCACCATCATATTGATAGACGACGGGGATAGGATTGTTAGTACCGTCGTCTATCAACATGATGGTGCTCCTTGTCACTATGCCAAAATTGTTCAGGATTATCTAAATGGACGTTTTCCAAATCGCTGATCGGACGCGAAAGCAACAGACCTTGGCCATCGAGATCACCAGATTTAACCCCTTTAGATTTCTTTGCATGGGGCTTTATCAAATCGCACGTCTATCAGACGAAGATTACGAGTCTTGAAAACTTACGTACACGTATACGAACTGCTGCAGATAACATAACCCCGCAAATGCTCCAGAATGTGTTTAGAAATGCTGCGGAACGATTTGAGCTGTGCAGGGATACTGATGGGCGTCACGTCGAATCCTACTCTTAATTATTTAATAAATGTTACCACTATCATTTTATGATTGAATTCCATATAATTTCCAAGTGCTTCACAAAAATAGATCCTGACTTTATGTACACCCTGTATATTAACGTCGTGTAAAATATCTAAAAATTGTGAAATTCTGTTACTTGCATTTTTTTCTGAGTGAAGATATTTTAATTTGAATTTTTCATTTTTTTAATATATAAAATTTATTTACGTTCGATTCCATTTTTATGAGAAAATTATATTTCCTCACTTTTAATAAATTTCGTTTTCAGTAAAAAGATATTTATTAAAATTTTCAAGAGTTCCTCATGTAAATTGCTATTCATTAGAAAATGGAATGCTGAACTTGTAATGCATGAAGAATTTGTAAAATGGAATAAAATATTGTAGTGTGGGTGTGTGTGTGTGTGAACGAGGCAGTAAGTTACGAAAGATGTGTGGTAATTCTCAGATTTATATAATAATAATAATAAAACAAAATATGTATGAGGTTTGTAACAATTAGATTGAAAACACGTTTGGTAAACACCGTTTGATTCACTTTCTTCGCTTGATTAAATTATAAATACAACATCGACTGATGAAAAACTGTATATGTATTTAGTATCAGTCTATCTAAACTGACAGACAGATACGTGTAGATAGATAAATAGATACATAAATAGATGGAAACAGAATATTCAAACCCCAAATGAAATGTATTCTTACGCTGAAAAGGACGAAAATCTTAAATATCTGAAGTCCAAATTCTGTTACTCGTCAATTATTGATAAAATATAAATCCATTGTCAGTCGATAAAATAGACAGACACGAAGTGTTATCGTAATAATTAACAACAACAACAACAACAACAACAATAAAATGATTCGCGTTTGGCTCCTTTAAGTTAATTAATTTCAAAGGACGATGCCGTTCCCAGCACAAGGCCACACTTCGAACGCTGTCTAGATACAGACCTCAGTGGGGAAAATAACCAATTTACCTGTTGCGTCTCACCTGTCCGTTTAATTAAGCCTTTTGGCCTAAGAGTCACACCTAATAACTGATCGTTCATAATGGGTAAAGTATTAAACTTTTCCAATAAAATTTCGCAGACTATTGCCAAGGTTTTTCTTCATTAAGTGCTATTACATAAAACAACCATGGGAAAGACAGGTCCCCGCGTGTGTGTGTGTGTGTGTGTGTGTGTCAATTAGGATTAACTTCTCGCCACGGTATTCACTGTTTTAATAATACTTTCAGTTCCTTTTAAATGTGGGATTCAGTTCTGGGATTAAACAGGATTTTCAAAAAAGACCCAAATTTTCTTCAATATTATTTCAATTTACTCACTCAATAGCGGTTGCAGGTTTTTTTTTTTTCATTTTCACCAAAATGAACTTACTGAGGAATAAAGTTTTTCAACTGAATGAATACAACTTTCATTAATGTTCTCTAAGAGTCAAAACCCTATACAAATAAATATTAAAACAGTTAATAATATAAGTTAATAAAATTCATAGAATACTACAGGGGCGTAGCCAGGGGGGGACACTGGGGCTATGGCCCCCCAAAACCAAGATAACGGTATTCAATTGTTCATATGATAATCTGAAATAATGGTCGTTCGGTTGGACGGCGAGTTTAACGCAGTAAAAAAAAAAGTGTCGTTTGTAAAACGATCTTTGAAAACTTTTCTTTTTGTAATCACACTCAAGGGCGTCGATTGCTCTAAAATAGTGTTTTTTGGGGGGGAGACACTTCGCCTTCAAACAGCGAATCAAACAATACTCTGAGTAGCTGTTGCGTGTACGATAGGGGCCTATCGATGTCGTAATTTACCGTTTTTTGTATTTTTCTCAGCATGTTGAAAAAAACTCAATTGTATTTAATCATTTTATGTTTCTTTATTTAAACATTTTTTTTGCAGAAATAAGAAGCGCAATACAAACTATTTATAATATTTAACCTTTCATGTAACATAATATCACACATATGTTTGGATATATAGACATATGGATATTTTTCTACAGACAAATTTCGCCAGCCCAAATTATTAAAATGCAAATTAACTGCTAAATTCCACGATAAATATACACTGGTGTTCGTGGCAATAATTTATAATATTGCTATTACATCTGCATTTGCGTATAATACGACATATAACGTCTTATTAGGTGCCATTAATAGTTAGCATTTATAGCAATTCATCCACGAAAGGGGGAGGACAACTGGTAGGTTGTCCCCCCCTTGTAAAAAGTGTGTGTGTGGGGGGGGGGACATGTCCCCTGCGTCCTCCCCCCCGCAATCGACGCCCATGATCACAATCAATCATACGTATTTTTGGTCCCACACAATAAAAAAATCCTGGTTACGCCCCTGGAATAGTATGGGGAAAAAAAAATGGTTTCCCAGATTAAGAGAGTTTGTCTTAAAAAAGATGGCAAATTCAAAGAAAATGCTAATTAAAAAATGGTAAACGTCGAAAGATTCGCGATGGGAGGGTAGGAGACGAAATGACACTTATTTATTTATTTATTTATTTATTTGCCGTTTTAAATTCTTTTACATTTAATGGAAAAAACGACGGACATTTATAATTTATTTTTTAAAGAAATGAAAGGGTGGAATGTACGATTAACGCGAGATCCGAACCAAGGTCTGACACTGAGAAGCGTAAACTGCGAAAACACGACATCATCACTTACTCTACAGGGTGTCCGCAATGTCGCGCAGCTCCCCCAAAAAGGAGATGCACGATTGAGTCGGTCCTGGAAGTCTACGCGAATATTTTCGATAGTTTCGCCATTACGTGGTCGCTCATGGACACCACGGCAGAGTCTTTCAAAGAAGGCTAAATCTAAAACGATAGATTAATATGTAACTCGGCAGTACTCGACCCCTCGCGAATAACGCGAGTTTGTCCAATAAATTACCTTTACAAATTCAATTCAATTTCAACCGAATTTGTAAAGATAATTTACAGACATTGTATATTAACAAAAAACTATTCGCGCTCGGTCTGTCAGACCCGGATAAAAAATAAATTTCACCAAAGGTAAAAACGTTTAGGACGCTTCATTCACAGACAACGAATTAATTTACCAAAATAAAATTATAACTTTTAAAAACAAACCAATGAACGTTCAATTCCCGTAGTGTCCACACAAAACAGAGGCTACATATTCACCCGTTATAGATTATAAATATTTTTAATGACTGACAGGCAAAATTCCCTGACGAGGTGTACCGTTAAATGCACGAAACACTTTGGAATCATTTTTCCTTTACTCTGTCGGTTTGCATCATTCGTTTATTTACATTAATCATTTATTCCCTAATATACAGGGTGTCCGGGTTTAAATGGCAAGAAAATAAAACATTATAAATGTATTTTACTGCCATTTGAGCCCGGACACCCTATATATATTTATATATATATATATATATATATATATATATATATATATATTAGCGATGTACCGAATATTCGGTAAACAATGACAACATTCAGTATAGTTTTTATATATTTTTAACCGAATGCCGAATACTTGATTATTTGGGTAAATAATGTGGCTTTGAAAATGAAAATTGATTTTTTATTTCTTTTTATTTCAAAGAATAATTACAAACAAATCCAAATTGGTGTATTGCATACTAATTAGTAATATCCTCACAAAAACACGAACAGGCAATAATAATAATTACCAAAAACAAAAACCTAATAATTGAAATTTAAGTCAAGTTGGTTATCGTGTAGAAAAAATTAGTCGTTGACAGCATCAAGAGCTAAACGATTACCCGCGTTCATAATTACATTTCTCGCGGAACTGAACAGAAAATCAGGGTTGCCAAACTTTTCAACCTCAGTTAAGCCAAATAGCTTTCTAAAATAAGCCAGATTACACAGGATTAAGCCAAACTAAATTTGCTTTCAAAATTAGCAAACATTGGCTACATAAACTATGCAATACCAAACAGATACAGTACACTCGTGCAATGCAATGCATGCTGCAAGTTCAAGTTCAATTTTCTTTGTATTATCTGATTGTAAATTTTGCTTTGAAACTGGTGTAATTCCAAGGGGTCTCGTAGAATTGATTGCTTTCATAAAAGAAATGTGATTAGCACCTTCTGAATGTTTTACTATATTGGATTTCTTTGGAAGGGTAGTTTTCTTACGTACCTTGCAATAGACTTCTTCAGAATTCCCAGCTAGGGATTTAGTGTAAAAGGAAATTCAATTTCCCACTGCTTTCTCATTTTCTGGAACTATCATAATTCACTTTCCATGTTTTGGACAATGACATTTTAAATCATAAACCCTAAGTTAAATAAATAAACACACGGAGTTGCTTTTATGTTAAATAAATAAACACACGGAGTTGCTTTTATGTGAAATAATCGGTTGTCACAATGGGGCCTAAGTTAACAAACTGAGGAATGACCACATGAATCATTTTGTAATTACTGTGTGGCAACTATACTAAAATAAAAGTAACCAAAAATTAATATTCATAATTTATATAGTCTTAGTGACAGGTTTACTAAATAGAAGTAGCAAATATTAATTTCTACATCCATTTATGGCGACACATTGGTGAAATTCGGAATAACCTACGCAAATAAGCCAGCAATTGGCAGAAATTAGGCCAAATTTTTCTTTTACGCCAGGCGATATTTTCTTAAGCCAACCACCCTCAAAAGTAAGCCAAAATGGTGCTGGTTAAGTGTGCGGTCTACCTAGCTTCGAGCAGTCTACCACAATTAAGCTGCGGTCTACCATCTGAGTTTTGACAGAATATAAACTAACGAAAATATCACGACTTAACCTAACCAATTATCAAGGGTGTACAATTGATCTATTATTAATTATAACTGTTTGTTTCTGGAATAGTATTTACTATTTACTAATAGATCAACTGTACGCCCTTGATAATTGGTTAGGTTAAGTCGTGATTTTTCGTTAGTTTTAACGAAAATATTCTGTCAAAACTCAGATGGTGTAGACCGCAAATGCAAATCCTGTGCAAATGCTACAATCTCATTTAAACCATTTTTGTTGGAAAATGCTAAGAAAGGAAGAGGAGGATCTGTTCGTAGCCTTCTTAAATGATATCCGCACTGTATACACACAGTAATGCCTAATATAAGAGTTTGCAAAACATTTTTTTAAAAAACATTTTTACAAACTTTTTTTGGTTTCTTTTAATAAATAAAATTTTGTAATTAAATATATTTCTTGAACTAAATTTCTTATATTTTAATTCCTTTCCTTAAATACATTTATAAAAGTGTAATTTAAGATGATGTAGACCGCACACTTAACCAGAACTCAGATGGTAGACCGCACACTTAACCAGAACTCAGATGGTAGACCGCACACTTAACCAGCACCGCCAAAATTTCTGAGTTTGGCTTCGAAAAGAGCCAAATGGCAACCCTGGAACAGATCGTTTGCGAGCAAGTGCTAATGGTTCCGGGAATCTTCCGCCTGATTGGCTTTCCCAGAACTTTCCTCGTGTTGCGACGGAAAGTGAACCTTAAATATGTTCCACAAATTTTTTGTTTTAGACTAATATATCGAGGTGTTTTTTTTCCATGAAAATCAACAGTTAACCCTCCCCCATCTCACCCATGCAAGAGAAGATGGGCAATTACAAAATTTCACCTCTTTTTATTTTGTATTCTCACAGGACTTACACAACAATTCTATTAAATTTTTACTATAGACGGCTCATAACCCAAATAAAACTAATATTTGGTATTTGGTCAAATTTAATATTTGGTACATCCCTTATATATATATATATATTAGGGATGCACCGGATACAGGATCACGATCGGTATCCGGCCACTTCTTCAGTATCCAGCCAGATACCGGATATCAAATATGATCCGGCCGGATACCAGATAATTAAATAACATTTTAATCACATTTTGTTGATAAAAAACTTCATATTTCAAGTTTTTGTGTGTACTTTATTATTTTATTATGGCTAATGCCAGACGATTTTATTCACCTGTGGGAAGAGTCGTGTGCAATAAAGGGCTAAATTTAACATTTATAATGATTTTCTTTAAAAAAAAATTAAAAAAGTTATTTCTCTAAAATTTAGCAGAACTAGGTCCAATCAACTATGCCTTTTTTCTTTCCAGCATTGAATGCGAGAGTTCCCCCAAAACATGAAAAATGTTAAATTTTCTATTAAGACAATTTAAGTCTTTGAAAATTTAATATACCTCTATTTTTTTCTTTTTTTTTTCGATTTAAATTCTGTTCTAAGCCTACTAGTAACACATATCCTAATTTTTTAAATTTAAAACTTAGCAAATTATCAAATATCTTATTCTTCTTCTTGTACCAAAATATACTAAAATTAATTCAAAACTTAGGATAAAGTAAAGATAAGCACCCCAACCTTTTTGAGTTAGCTTTATAAGGCTAACTAACGAAAATATCACGACCTAACCTAACCATTCGTCAAGGGCGTACAGTTGACCTAACGATTGGTTAGGTTAAGTCGTGATATTTTCGTTAGTTAGCCTTATGAAGCTAACTAAAAAAGGTTGGGGGTGCTTATCTTTACTTGATCCAAAACTTATTGGTCTTACGAGAAGGCAATACAGTATAAATTAAATAATCTATGCTATTGCACAACTGTCAGCAGTGATGAAACTTATTAAGAAAGCCCACGCACTATTGGTTAAAAATTGTGACATTACAGAGTACCATAACGCGTGAAAATATATTATATACTGCGCACGAGCGAATGAACGCGTAACTTAGTGACAGTGAATGCCTATAATTTTAAGCCATAGGCACAGTGTCCCCAATTTGTATATTATGAAAAAAATTAAAATGACATCATTAGCTTATCTACTGTATTGAGAGAAAATTTTGTCAACAGCAATGCTACAGAAGAATCTGAGGAGTACGCCTTCACCTTCTTACCTCCAGATTCTGAGGATAAAAAACAACTGGCAAATGAAAGAAGAAAGCAAAGAAAAACAAAAAATATTTATAAAGCGAATCTAGAAATATTTAACACTAACCATTAATACCAAGAGAAAAAGATCATTTAACCTGGTGGAACAATCGTATATGAGAATATCCATCATTAAAGTGCTCCACCCACTCAATCACTTCTGAGAGATTATTTGATGCAACAGGAAAAATTTATAGTGAAAACAGGAACCGTTTGTTGTTGTTGGTGTTGGTTGATAGCCCACCCTGATCGAGCAAGCCGGCGTCACGCGGGTGATCGAGCAAGACGGCGTGGCGGCACGCGGGTAACCGATCGCCCTCTCCGGAGTGGACCAGAGGTTCAGCGTACTAGTGATGTTGTAGTGTTCTATGTTGTGCTAGAGCGGTACACTGTCATAATGTGTTCAATTGTTTCTGGTGTGTCCTGGCGCAGGTGGCGGGTGTCGTCTGTGGAGTTGTCTAGTCTGTGTTTATATGTCCGTAAGTTGGGGTGATGTCCACATCGGAATCGTGCTAAGTTAACTCGATCCGATCTGCTCAGGCTGGTCTCTGACCTATGAATGGGTGGCGGCTTCGCACCTAGGACCGCATTCGGACCGAGTCGTGTCAGTGCTTTGTGGGTTAGGTGTGTGTGTGTGTGTGTGTGTGTGTGTGTTCTGTACTGTGTGATGTCTGTGGGGCGTGGTATGGAATGGAGTATTTGGTTATAATTTCTCTCTGGTGTTACCTTAATGGTGCGAGGTGTTGGTGCATGATTGTACATGTAGTGGCAAGGGTGTTGTGGGCTAAATAACTCTTAATATCTTTCTGAGTAACTGGAATGAAGTGGACCAATTATATTATATACTTTATTTCAGAAAGTATATATATCCATATTTTCAGCAATTTTTTGATAAAAAAAGCATATTTTTCACCATAAAACGGTGGTTCAACCATTTTTATTATCAGATATAAAAACTTTAATATCTTTTTGCATAGGAAATGTAATAAAAACCATCATATGAACACTCATTTTTGGCTGCGAAATGACACTTTCAGTAAACCGGACGCGAAAATGAAATACGAAGCTAAAGGGGTTAAACATCTCACACCGACTGAAATAAAAGCACAACATTTTTTACTGTACCTTCTCTACACATGGGGAATTAGTCCCCTTGTGCAAAACATGCTCTATGTGATGTCCTCTCAATCAGCTCACGATACTATTTTTTTATGCAGGAAGGCGGGGCCAAAGGCGAACGCCCGCAAAAATGCACCCAACCCGCTCTCCCGATAGGAAAGAGACGAAATCAAGGTCCAGAGTTTTCGAGATATCTGGACGTGACTTGCATGATGCTCTTTCTGGCATCTAGCTAAGAATCTCTTCAATAACTTTACTTCCTCTTCTTTCCCTCCTCTTTTCCATTCCGACGGCACAGCTGCCGTCTCTTCTCCTCACAAAGCTGAACTCTTCGCTTAAACTTTCGCTTTTAATTAAACCCTAGATGATTCCAGTACTGTTCCTCCATCTCCTCTCCCTCTGACTTCATTGTATCAGAAATTAAAATCTCTTCTAAAGATGTTTTTTCTGCCGTCTCTGGGCTCAACTCTAGGAAGGCGTATGGTTCTGATGGTGTTCCTCCTGTTGTTCTTAAGAACTGTGCTTCTGTGCTGACACCCTGCCTAGGCAAACTCTTTCGTCTTTGCCTCTCATCTGGTACTTTTTCTTCTTGCTGGAAGTTCGCTTTCATTCAGCCTGTCCCAAAGAAGGGTAACCGCTCTCAACCCTCCAACTATCGTCAAATTGCTTTGATTTCTTGCCTTTCCAAAGTTTTTTGAATCTATCCTTAATAGGAAGATTCTTAAACACCTTTCTTCTCACAATCTTCTTTCAGATCGTCAGTATGGATTCCGCAAGGGATCTTCTTGCATCTCTCTCTGACTCTTGGTTATCTTACAGCTTGGTTATCTTACTTAACACCTTATTCTCCTCTTTTAACCCCCTACTCTTTCTTTCTCTCGGGCTAACCTTAGAGTGGATCTTAGGGTCTTTGTTAGCCTTAGCTTCTGCAGATCTGTAGATCTTCCTTTCGGGATTTCGGTGAAATTTTTGCTATTGCGCTGGACATATCAAAAACTTTTGTGTGTGTCTGGCACAAATCTTTAATTTCCAAACTGCCCTCCTTCGGTTTCTATCCTTCTATCTGTTCCTTCACCTCTAATTTCCTTTCTGGCCGATCAAGAGCTGCGGTTGTAGATGGCCACTGTTCTTCTCCTAAAGCTATTAACAGTGGTGTTCCTCAGGGTTCTGTATTGTCACCCACTCTTTTCCTTTATTTATTAATGAACTTTTAATTCACACTTCCTGTCCTATTCACTTCTATGCCGATGATTCCACTCTTCACTTCTCCACCCGCTTCCCAAAGCGTTCCTCCTCTTAACAGTCACTCCATGATTCGAGTTGGACGGCTATGGGGCACCTGACCTCTGATCTTTCTGCTATTTCTGATTGGGGCTGAGAAAACCTTGTGGCTTTCAATGCCTTAAAAACTCAGTTCCTCCATCTGTCTACTCGTCACAATCTTCCACACGACTATCCCCTTACCTTCAACAAACACAACTCAATCCTTCCTTCCTCTTCCTTAACATTCTTGGCGTTTCCTTTTCTCGTGATCTTTCGTGGAAAGATCACATACACTCTCTTTCTAAAGCAGCTTCTAAGAAGTTAGGTGTGCCGTACCGCTTTCGCAGTTTCTTCACCCCACTCAGTTGCTGTCTCTGTACAGGGGTCTTGTTCGCCCCCGTATGGAGTATGCTTCTTCTCATGCGTTGGGTGGTTCAATCCACACAGCCGTACTTAACAGGGTGGAATCAAAGGCTTTTCGTCTCATCAATTCCCCGCTTCTTACTGATTGTCTTCAATCTCTCTCTCGTCGCCGCAATGTTGCCTCACTGTCTTTACTATCGCTATCATAACGGACATTGCTTTTCTGAACTCTCTAACTGCATGCCTACTCCTTTCAGGAGAGCTCGCAGTACCAGACTTTCTCCACTTTCTCATTTCTTTTCTGTCCAACTATCTACTGCAAGGGTTAATCGGTATTTTCAGTCTTTCATCTACTCAACCGGTCAACTCTGGAACAATCTTCCTCATCCATCTTTCCTCCTGTGTATGACCTCCCATCTTTCAAACGCAGTGTGTCTTGGCATCTCGAAAACCCCGGACCTTGATTTTGGCTCTCTTCTTCTTCTATGGGAGGGGCGCTTTTACGGGCATTTGCCCTTGGCCCTCCTTCCTGCATAAAAAAACGGAACTTACACACAAAAGAAGAATTTAAAGCAATCAGTTGAACACGAAATTTCTCAGATTTCAACAGATTCTCTATCCAGAGTACTGCAAAATTTTATTGTTAGTGTGCAAACACAGTTGATGAGCTGAGAGGGTAGCAAAAGTATCCCGCCCAACAACTTTAGAATGAGACGTGAATGTAAAAATTAATCAACTAGTTAGGTTAACTGAATGCCCGGTTAGGTCAATTGTACGCCCTTGATGATTGGTTAGGTTAAGTCGTGATATTTTCGTTAAAACTAACGAAATATCACGTCTTAACTTAATCAATCGTCAACGGCGTACAGTTGACTTAATCGGGCATTCAATACATTATTTTATATTTTTTTATTCATTTTTAGTCTTTGTCAAAATTGTTACTAAATGAAAATAAGAAATTCGGGGTACTATAAAGGAAAAGATCGATACAACTTTTTAAAGTGTGAAATGTTTAAAAAAATAACCATATATATATATATATATATATATATATATATAATGCGCCTCGGTGGTGTAGTGGTTAGCGTCGCTGACTACGAATCCATCGGCCCCGGGTTCGAGACCCGACGGCAGCCGGCGCGCAGCAAAACCCAGCTGTTCATCCTTCCACACAATAAAGTGGTTGGTAGATAAATGGGTACCCTAGGTGGCCTAGTGGTTAAGACGCTGGGCTGCTGATGGGACGTGGTTCGGATTCCACGTTAAACTGTAGGTCTAAGGTGGAGTGAAAAGCTTGACCGTCAGAATGAACAATTCGGGCGGAAGCTAACCAAAGGTGTGTGTGTGTGTGAGGCATGGCGAGTACGAGGGGCGAACTCGCCACATTGGCGATTTTGTAATTGTTCCACAAATGAATAGTTCAACCCTCTCGCAGCAAAACAGATAACTTGGTTTAGCCAAATACCCGCCTCGTCCACTAAAAATGTAGTTATTTTCAATGTGTTTTTTGGGGTTATGTGCCCCTTGTACACAAAAGTCACAAAGTTTAAACGCGTCTATCTCAAAACTGGTTTGGCGAGTTACGGTACCCTTCGTACTGGCGACGCCATACATATATATATTATTTCTGGAAACATATTTTGGATCACCACACACACACACACACACATATATATATATATATAGGGTGAACCAAATGTAGGTGGACAGTAAATGATAACGTTTATTTTGAGAATACATATTTAATTTTTTTGTATACTATAATACAAAATAAAATTTAAATAAATTTAGTTATAATATTTAATATAATATAACACAAACACCATAGTTATAATGAACACCATAGTTATAATATAATATAACACAAACCGTATTCAACCTACTGTCCACCTACTTTTGGTTCACCGTGTATATATATATATATATATATATATATATATATATATATATTTTTTTTTTTTTTTAAGTTCGGGAAGAACCGATTCGCCTCTATTTAAAAGGGCATATCTCAGCGGAAAAACAAAGAAAAAGTGAGAGGAAGAAGACAGAGGAAAAAGAAAGGGTGGAGGGGACAGTCGAAGTGGAAAAAGACCAAGGATGAGAAAGACTGCAGGGTCGAGCCCCATCATCCTTAGGTGCTAGTGGGTGCTAGGGCCGGGAGGGCGCACGTGAAACCTCCAGGAACAAGCACGTACAAACGAGCACAAAGAGCACTCAAGAGCACAAGCTTAGAACCCCCTTGCGGGGATATATATATATATATATATATATATATATATATATATATATATATATATATATATATATATATAATCAATCTGAAACGACCACCAACGACCAAGTGAATCTGGTCTCCACAAAACTTAATAATAGCCTTTGTATTTATTAAAGCAGATCGTTTATAATTACTTTTTATATAGGCATTACCATCTAAATAAGTAATTAATCTCTCAAAGCAAATACAAAATGTTATAATAATTTAAGGAAAAACTTACCTGAACTTTTTGGTTTGGCTGACCACAACGTTGAATGTAAAAATGAAAAGGAAAGAGGGACATGATTTTCCCCTTGAAAAACTTCCAGTTACGTTCCCTTTCCATCCCTGCAGGATTTATTCTACGTATCAGTCGATGCGTGATGACTTTCGTTAAGCCACGTTCGGGAGCAAGGTCCCTCCGGGTTGAATTGAAGTAACGGTGGCCCTACTCCTACTCACATCTGGTCAACACCGTTCTTGGAAGTATCACAGAAAAGCGCCTTTTACATTTACTGGACGAAATGGCAACCGAATTCGCTGTTTGGAGAAGGGGGAATTAACGTAACGTAAAGCTGTAGGTCCCCTTCGTCACATGACCTTTAATTTAGGCTATTTAACTACTTCAATATTATCACAATTTGTCTCATCATCGAAATCTTTTGAGAAACTAAGACACTATTAATTGTTATCACAATTACCCCCCCCCCCTCCAAAGATCACTGCACTCTTTCGATTCAATGGGTTACCGGCGTGGGCGCGTCCCAACACTGCTTCATGTTTGGGCCGAGGTTAACAATAGTGGACAATTTTTGTTTTATTTAAAAAAAAAAAAAATTACCTATAGATTAGACTTTCAATAGAGTATACAATCACATGCAAGTTTTTTTCTGTGTAAGTTAGGTTAGGTTACGTAGGTTCTAGGTTAGGTTAGGGGGTTTTTCTCAGTTTCATTCACTGTTGATTTTTAATAAACATTTTTTTTTTTCTTTTTGGTAATTTTATGCGCAAAATTCAATTTGGGGTAAAATCCTATTTTAATATGGTAAATTAAAGACGACTAGAAGACCACGTGCACGTTCAACAATTGTCGATCCACATCGAATATTACTACACTGTTACGTTAATTGAATGCCCGGTTAGGTCAACTGTACGCCCTTGATGATTGGTTAGGTTAAGTCGTGATATTTTCGGTTAAGATTCGGTAGAACACATCCATCAAACTCGATATTGATATTTATACAGCGAGATAGAACGAAAGAAAACAAGAATACTTTATTCTATACTAATTTTAGCAGAAATTCATATTTATCGATATATATTTTCGAAATTAAATTTTGGCGCCATTATTCACTAGTTAAACCATCTCGTCCCATGACGTATGTAGTCATGTTATCATCATTAGTCAATCAGCGGCTGCCCCATTGAAATTTGAATTCAACAGTCGCTTTAGAATGGCTGTCTGTGGTGGGAAATCCAAGTCCAGAGTGGGACGTCATCTAAACCTAGGTTAGATTACCATTCTGGGTCCCGAATTCATTGAGGTACCCATGCCCGGTTAGGTTAATTGAATGCCCGTTAGGTCAACTTTATGCTCTTGACAAATGGTTAGGTTAAGTTGTGTTATTTTCGTTAGTTTTAACGAAAATATTATGACTTAACCTAACCAACTGTAAGGGCATACAGTTGACCTAACCGGACATTCAATTAACCTTTGTGGTATCCAACGCCATAAGCTATTATACCCGGAAAGGTAAGGTTGGGTCATTGTCGGGACCCGGAAAGGTAAGTAGTACCATGTTAGATGAGGTTACTTTTGCCGTGAATATTACTGACGAAAATAGGTTTTTCTGGTGTATTTTATGCTGTTTCAATTGATTCTGGCTTTTTTAGCCCACAATTTCCCTCTTCTTCAAAGCCCTGAGAGGGGGGGTTACCTCCATAACGGTGCATTTATGCAAAAAATGAAGGTCAGATTCAATAGAAACAGCATGAAATACACCAGAAAAACCTATTTTCGTCACTGGTTTGGGTGGATGTGTTCTACCGAATCTTTACCATATTTTCGTTAGTTTAAACGAAAATATCACGACTTAACATAACTGATCGCCAAGGGCATCCAGTTGACCTAACCGGGCAGTCAATAAATTAAATCCCAAACCTAGATTAATACGGTAAATTCAAATATTATTCCAAAAATGTTTATTTTCATTAATTAAACCAGATATACTATTCTGATAGTATACATAATATTAAGCAACATCATTTTTGGAACTTAATTTACCGTATTAAAATAGGATTTTACCCAATTCTTGCCTTTCTTAAATGCATAAATTAATCAAAACCAACATATATCAACCCGAACCTTAAAATAGAAGAACGTAAACTATATACTAACTGGCTAGTCTAGCATTTGAAGAAAAGTTTGAAATATCGTTCAACAAAGTCTTAAACAAATCATAATTTTTATTTCTTTTTCTCCACAAGTTTTGGTTAGGTTAGGTTAGGTTTCATTAATTTAGGTTATGTTATCATTTCTGTACGATTTTGATCACCATTTTATGTTTTCTACGAGAATTCCTTTTGTTTTGGTATTACGTTCCACTCCTGTAAAAAATATACCCCATTTTCTTGTGTCTGCAATCTATTATGCACCTTTATTAAATTAAATTCTTCATTCAACTTTACTGTAAGTGAACCGATATCTTAACTGCTTAACGTGAGCGAGCCATAGCCTAGCAGCTTATGAAAAGGGTATTAATGTCTACTTTCGAAAAAAGATATCGTAGGATTTTTGTGGAAGATATGGCGTTCATTTAGGCTATAAGGTGTATAGTTTACTTTATTTTAGTGAGGTTTGAGTTTACCTATTTTAGTTTTGGTTAATTTCCGCGTTTAAGAAAGGCCAAAATTGGGAGCTATTGAAGAATAGGGACCCCAGCCTTCTTTAGTTAGCTTTATAAGGCTAACTAACGAAACTATCATGACCTAACCTAACCAATCGTCAAGAGCGTACAGTTAACCTAACGATTGGTTAGGTTAGGTCGTGATATTTTCGTTAGTTAGCCTTATAAGCCTAACTAAAGAAGGATGGGGTCCCTATTCTTCAATAGCTCCCAAAATTGAATTGTACGTATCAAATTACCTATAAAGGAATACTTTTTTTTTTAAATAAGCCGTGAATGAAACCAAGAAGATCCAAGTTAATTGGAGTAATTCCCTCAGAATTTTTGCTTTCCCATGCTCATTAGATTTCTAAAAGGATTTGTTCCGCACTGAACCTTCCTTTCTCGCAACATATACTCATCGAGTCTGCTTGGTATTCTCACCTTTAGTAATTCATTAATTAAATTCTCTTTTTTCTCGCTTAATTTTATGACATCTAGAAAATTTGTCACATTTTCAAACGACATATTGACACCTTCCGTAATAATAATTAACTAGCCTAGGCCTTGCGACTTGGAGTGTACATCCACCACGATTAAGCGTGTGAAAACCTAATGACTATCTACGCTACACCAACTAGTCCCATGTATGTTTACTATTATTTATAGATTTATTTACTATTTCTAATTACAAAAACCGGTACTTGTAGGTTCTCCCCCCCCCCCACCAATTTTGACAGAATATTTTCGTTAAAACTAACGAAAATATCACGACTTAACCTAACCAATTATCAAAGGCGTACAGTTGATCTATTAGATTGAGTGCCCGGTTAAACTGGGCATTCAAACCAATCCTGACCAATCGCTCTGCTGCCACTTTATTACCGATAATACAAGCAGCTATACTGCCCGGTATGACAGTTGTATCGGACGAATGACCAGGATATAGCTAACTACACATGTATTATTTTGTATAATACGATAAACCACAGTATTAACTTTGTGGATCCAACTACTGGGGCACATACCCAAAATGTGGAAAGGATGTGGCGCTCCGCAAAGGACCAAAACAAACGGCAACACGGCACACACCGCCAAATGCTAGATTCGTATTTGTGTGAATACCTGTGGCGATCCAGAAAACATGGTCAAGATCCCTTTGAAGCCATACTTGGTTCAATAGTTGCATTTTGGCCTCCAGAGTAACATAAAATTTTGTTTTAATAAATATATATTTTCATACTTTGTATCTATGCGTCATAGTAAATACTATTCCAGAAACAAACAATGTTATAATTAATAAATAATAGATCAACTGTACGCCCTCGATAATTGGTTAGGTTAAGTCGTGATATTTTCGTTAGTTTTAACGAAAATATTCTGTCAAAATTGGGGGGGGGGGGGGGGGGGGGATAACCTACAAGTACCCAAAAAACACTTATTCATGGCATAAAAGGCTATTTGAAATTTACTGATCATTTTAGTTTTTTTTAAATAAAAATAATTGTCCACTATTATTAACTTTTACCCATGTTAGTTAAATTAACGAACTTAAGCGACGTCAAGTCTCGTCAATAATTTGATGATGTAGCGACCTGTGGTCCGGATCCCTTCCGTGAAATGATCTTTGTAGTTACAGGAGAGGTTAAACAACCCCAGATAGTATCATCTTTCGAGTCACAACCACGAACGATGTCTGGTAAAATTTCACCACAAATTTTAATACTTAGTTTAAGCTGTTTTTCGCGCTTCTAAACATCACTCTCCACTTTTGTTAAAATTACGAGCATTCATCTCGATATTCACAATTTGTTATGAATGACAAGACTTATTTTAAAAAAAAAAAGTATCACAAAACTATATAAGCTATTTATCAAAATCTTTTTCGTTGCCATAATACAAGCTTGGGATAGGCTACATATAACCCCAGGTGAGATTTCTCGTCTACATTCATCCTTTTAATTTGAAGTCTCACTTTAAATGACAATGTATTACATGAAATAAATACCCATACTCAATGCCCAATGTACTCAACCTTATTTTTAGAACAGTAGTTTTAATTTACACATATTTCGTACACCACAACACTTAATTTTCGAAAATAATTACGCATCACACACCGCGAACACTCAGTTGAAAACTAAATCAAAATTTCCAAATATTTAAAGCTTTAGCCAGAGACTGTTTAACAGGATATGAAACTAACTATATATTCCATTATTTAGAGCGTTATCATACGAAGTGAATATTACATATTCGCCACCTAGGTGTGGAGGTAGAACTATATTTTGCACAAAGTCTAATCACGCACGATTTTTCAAAATTATGATACTCATCTTTTAAAAAAAATATATATAAGTCTATACGTCTAAATTATTAATTGATGGCTGCATTTGAATAAGTATTAATTACAGTATATAATAAATAATTTATATCTCCTGCCAGACACTAGATGGCAGTACAGAAAAAAAAGTTACTGCAAAAAAAGGGTGGAGTCACAGTTCTTGTTGTGCGCGGTCTTTCGCTTTAACTTTAAGTAATCGTCATACATTTGGCTACAATTTGCAGTAACTAAATGTTTTATGGGACCCTAACTTTTTGAAGTGTACGAAACTGAGACAATTTATGAAATATGTCGGTTTAATGTACGAAAGATACAAAGTTCGAATTATTCACAATAAGTGATGGAACGTCATTCCGGTTGGTTCTTTATGAATTTAATCGCTAATTATAATTATCATTATTATTATTAATTTGTTATGTGATATATAGCTAATTTTGGAGCAAGTGTAGTTTACGTTCCCCTGACGCAAAAGGGGACACAAAGTTAGGGAAAGGAAACTACACTAGGAGCTTTAGAGGACATTTTTTAAATGAATTCATCAAATAAAACGTTAAAACTAACGAAAATATTACGACTTAACCTAACCACTCGTCGTAAGTCGTAATATTTTCGTTAGTTTTAACGTTTTATTTGATTAGGTATACAGGGACAAAGTTGGAGAACATAAACTACACTAGGACAATGTAGGGGAACGTAAACTACACTAGGCACCACAGGGGAACGTAAACTAGGATCACCTGAAGATCAGGGCCTCCAGCCTTCCTTAGTTAGCCTTATAAGGCTACCTAACGAAAATATCACGACTTAACCTAACCAATTGTCAAGGGCGTACAGTTGACCTAACGACCTAAGTCTGGGGGTCTTGATCTTCAGGTGATCCGTAAACTACACTAGGCACCACAGGGGGACGTAAACGACACTTGCTCCCTAATTTTCACATTAAATCTGCAGGAAAAAAGAACAGTATAAAATTTTAAAAAAGGATTTTTTTTTTTTTTAGTTCTTATTTTGAAATGGTGGGGTGCGTTCGTTTCATGGGGTTGATTAACCTCCTTCGCAACATCTAAGGCAGAGCTTTCCAAACTGTGTGTCGCGACACATTAGTGTGTCGCAATACCTCCCAGGTGTGTCGC